>WNLI01197070.1:0-13135 GCA_025802215.1 Wirenia argentea | reverse complement strand
AAGCACTGATTTTTAGTATTTTCTCCGTGATGAATACAATTTTCCTCTCCCACATGTTTAGGGCTACTGATGTTCCACTTTTGCGTCATATGGTGGAACCATAGGAAACATGCACACCACAGACGAGTCTCCGTCATATCCGCATCCTCTCGTGCAATCGACAATCGACACCCCTCCTGGTTCTGCGGTATGTAGGTCTACACTCTACACCCCCTCGTCATTCGTTCGGGATACAAACTCATGGGTTCGAATCTCTGTGCGATCGCCCTTCTTTATCGAAGTAGCCTAATCACCATGGAGTAATAAATATTGGAGTAGCCTAATAAACTGGTATCGGTGTTCCTATACTCATGTGTTTATAACAGTAGGGCCATAATAGTATAGGCCTACGATTATTCTACACACTCAAGTAAATTAAATCGACTGCAGAATAATTATGTTATTAGATATGCACAGTTTATTCAAGATGGTATTTTCAATTTGTTTACGCTAGGTGAGGCTAGGGTATGATAAAGGTGATGCAGTTGGTACATGGTCATGATGTCCTATCGATTCCGATAGATACTTGATTACCAGCAATGTTATAATATGTTTGCGCGGATCATGCATAATCTGTTAGGCATATACACCCTCGAGTAACATTACGCTAGTTACAAACCATATTGAAGGATGTTAATGTGACAGTTAGCAAGCTCACTATATCGAGAAAACTGCACAAGAATGGATTACGAGGGTGCACTCCATGTAAGACGCAGTTATTGAGAAAACGACATTTAGATGCTAGATTAAAGTTTGCTAAAAACATTTAAATGAAGCAGAAGCATATTGGAGGAAAGTGCTATGGACAGATGAAGCAAAAATTGAACTTTAACTAGCATCTAAATGTCGTTATCTCAATAACGGCGTCTTACATGGAATGCACCCCCGTAATCCATTCTTGTGCAGTTTTCTCCTTATAGTGGGCTTGCTAACTGTCACATTAACATCCTTCAATCCAGTTTGTAAGTCGCGTAATGTTACTCGAGGGTTTTTACCTGCATCCCCACACAACTTGTGTGTAGTACGAGCAGAGATTTTGGACGGTCGATCAGCTCTGGGATGGTTTGTCGTGGTCTTGAGTGCCTTCCACTTCATCACAATGGCACCAACAGTACACACAAGAATATCCAAGACTGAAAAGGGGGGTCTAGGGGTTTCCCCAGATGTTTAGAAAATTTTGGCTTTTTGGGCATTTTAAAGGCTTAGAGCATATTTTTGCGCACAAGATGCGTGCGCGCGACCAAAATAATAGTGAAAATGGAGGATATTTACTGTAGACAAATTGTGACTTTTTGGGCATTTTAAAGGCTTTTAGAGCATATTTATGCGAACAAGATGCATGCGCGCGACCAAATTTGTGCACGCATACATATGTATATTATGTATACAATATATATTATTTAAAAAAATATAAATGGGAAAAAAATTCTCCCCTCCCCCTTAGGGCCGCCCCTGACTACTACTGTACTACAGCTGGGTGAGCAGAGGCGATCACATGAGATGTATTGCCTAATGACACCACGGAAAACACAGACAAAGGACGATATTTTGGTGAGAATCGATCTTGGGACCTATCACGCTACAGTGCAATGCGCTATAGTTGTGCCACTCCGCCGTTAAATATACGTATAGTACATATTTATTTACCAGTCTGATCAAAATGTCATGTTCTGAGTCTAAATATACATAGCGTATGTTTTATGCTTTTCAGTAAAACAATTAAATCATAAAATATTACACAACTCGTGAAGATGTCACTGTTATCGTTCAACGATATGTTATACAAGCTAGTAGCGATAGTTGTTGTTATAGGCGTGTATAGGCTAGTGAGACGGTTGATACAACGTGTGGGGTTGCGCCTACCACCCGGTCCCGGCGGTCTACCATTGATCGGCCACATTGGAGAGCTAACTGGTCCGTCATTGTTACACCACAAGAACACTTACGGGGATGTAAGCTACCTACACGTATTCGGGACAGACATTGTCATACTGAATAGCCCTGAAGCGATCAGAGAAGCGTATACACGCTCAGACCAGGCCTTTGCTAACAGACCGAAACTATTCATGTCAGATTATATCTTACCCGAAGACGTAGCATTTCGGTCACCGGCTGACACACACTTGAAGAAACTACGAATGATTATGCATTCGACGATTAAAGCGTACGGGCGAGGAATACTTGAAACAGAACGGGTGATATCTGATGAGTTGGATTACGTGGAGATGAAACTAACGGACACAATCGGGAGAGAGATCGATCTAATGGACATTCTTGTACCATCAGTCGCGAATATACTGTGTATTCTCCTCATACACGAGAGGTACGACTACGACCATGACATGCATCAACAACTTTTACAATATGACACAAGTATGAACTACATAGGAGAACCAATGATCGGCATGGTACTAAAACTCGCCCCGTTTCTCCGATTTCTCCCATTTTGGGTTGGAAGCCAAGTACAGAAAGCGATCGCATCACAGAACGCGATCCTAGCACGACTCTACGAACCGTACAGAGATTTATCGTCGTCCGAACTGAATGAAAGAAACGGTGCCACGTTTCGTTTTATTGCCGAACAAAGACAAAACAGTGACATCTTGAGCGAGGAGCACGTCCGAGGGGCAATACTCGACATCATGGCTGGTGGATCTAACACAACCATTCCATCATTGTATCACCTCTTCCTCATACTGATCCACTACCCAGATGTCAAGAACAAAATCCACGCAGAAATCGATGAATTTATCGGACACGACCGTCGACCATGTCTCGCCGATAAAACACACATGCCATACACGAAAGCCGCGATTCTGGAACTGATGCGATTTTCATCAGTTCTTCCTTTTTCTGTTCCTCACTCTTCCACGCGATGTGAAAAATTCCGCGAGTTCGTTCTCCCGCCGGATACGCTTATAATGGCTAACTTATTCAAGGTTCACCACGATCCGGATCTATGGGAAAATCCATGGAAATTCGAACCTGTTCGGTTTCTCGATAACGAAGGGAATCTACTTTCTGCGACACACCCCGTTAGGAAAAACCTTCTGCCGTTTGGCATAGGAACACGAGCTTGCGTCGGAGAGGTTTTCGCAAAAACGCGTATGTTTCTTTATGTGACCCGTATACTGCAGAAGTTTGACGTTGTGTCTCGTGACCCACCGTCGTGCGATCCACGTGATATGCAACCTGGATTCGCGGCTTATCAAAAAAAGTACCTTATAAGTTTCGTTGAGCGAATTTGATTCAAAATTTGAATGACAGATTCAAATTTGGTTCAGTATTTGAATTATTGTTTCAAATCCGACATTTGTCAGAATGTATGAATCAAAAAAGACTAAAACAATCGCAATAAACAGAATTGAACTTACATATGTTTATCATCACCTGAAATTTTGAGAGAAAAAAATGTGTGTATATTTATACATTGAGCAGTAAATATGTTAAAATCACTATAATTACGGCATGTGGGTTGTTCTTTTATACTTTTAGCAGTAAATTATGGGCGGATTAAAATTTGTGGTTTTTTAAATACTTTTAGCAGTAAATTATGGGGCAGTATAATTTGTGTGTGTGTTTGTGATACTTTTAGCAGTAAATTGTGTGTCATAACAATGTGTGTGTCGTTTTATACCAATGTTTTAATTTGAAATAAAATCATTTCTTCTAGAAAATTCTATTATTAAATGAATTTATATCTATGTTTTTATCAGTCTCCTTTGCAGACATCTTTTTATGAGCATGCCTTTTTGAGTACTAACTGTCAAAGTGTTGATATCTTGTCATCAAGCCAGATCAAGTTCACACAGTTATCAGTTTTCTCACACAACCAAATATCCAACATACAGCATATCAATATGTCGCAAATGTGAACATAGAAGAGTCACCTCTTCACCACAAGGTTTTGTCAATTTGTCCAGCCTATGATAAATACGAAACAACACACTTCCAATGCCTATACCAGATCTGTTTTACTTAGGCAAAGTTAACATAAATCAGCTATCACTATTTTGAAGACAAAATGTATTGAAAACTCATAAAATCTCAGTGTCGAAACATTGTCTACCTAACTGATGTCTACACTCCGCAAAAGCACATCTTAGCGATGCTAACATTACTCGTACTACAAATCCTTTCCAGTATGCGGGAACCACTCTCCTTGCATGAATTGATGCGTTCCGTATGCGGGGCTTATGAATAAGGCAGTGTGATCCAACCCACTATCATCAATTTAGAATTTAAATATTACTTGATATGCTTTGCAGATATGCTTTGTCAATATTACGTACAAAGAATACATAAACATTTGAACCACAATTACAAACTACACTATAAAAACCTAACCAACATAACAAAATTTCACTACTGGGTCAGCTCTGCATAATATGGTCAATTTCTGGCCAACACAGTGGACTTATTAGTATAATAATAACATACCTCGAGCGAGAACGACGCCTGATTTCTGAGCGAGCGACCGACACTTCCAATCGGGCCACCGAATATTCCCATCATCTAATCGAACACCGAGTATTTACATCATCTATTACAGGTTAATCTAACCCTGTCTAACAAGGAACAATAGCCTATTATTTGCTTTACTTGGACCGAGAACGTCGGATTTCTGAGCGTGCGACCGAGTATTTACATCATCTATTATGTAATAATAAAACCAGAACTGAATAGTTTCATCAGGTAGGATAGATTCAATGTTTGAAAGTTCTATACAATATTACAATTTACACTACCAAAAAACTGTTACACACTTCGACAGTTTCAGTGATCGCCGATGACCATTTTCACAGAACAACGTCACTGCGCCGACGTCCCAACATTCCCGTGGTCCGGGAATGCGACGCAACCAGACATCCGGAGGTTGATAGGGGGCTATGTTTACAGTATGTCTCTATCATGTGGGGTCTGCATTTTATCCAAATAGATTCACGAATAGGGCGCGTTCTCGGTACAGATTCACATTCAAATTCTCCCAGTCTATAACATGATTGTACTTTACCCCCAGCAAAACATCGGACCACCGGAACGCCAAAGTATCGTCATTCTGTGAGGATGGTAGTCGGCGATCACCAAAACTGTTAAGGTGTTTAAAATTTTTTTGTGTAATATAGTACTTTCAAATATAATCGAACCATGTCTAACAAGGAACAATAGCCTATTATTTGCTTTACCTGGAGCGTGAACGCCGCCGTATTTCTGAGCGAGCGACCGACACTTCTGATCGCGCCACCGAGTATTCCCTCTCACGAGACCGAGATCTGTCGCGACGTTTGTACTTGCTGTCACTGTCGTAATACCGCCCTCGCCCGTACCGACCTCCATACTCATCGTCATCTGACCTGTACGAGGGAAAATCTCGGTTAATTATGATCTGGGAGGCTCGTAGAGTTACATTCATGAGCTGAGTGATCAGGTATGAATGGATGATCTGGATATGTCAGGTTGTTTGAACTTGCTGTCACTGTCGTAGAAATGCCCTCGACCTTATCGCCCTCCGTACTCATCGTCATCTGACCTGGGTGGAGAAAAGATTTTTTTCAAAATGACATTTATTCAAAGGAAACTTGTTTTCAAAAAAGACATTTTTCGAAAAAAGATATTTCTTAGTGAACACTATCCCCAGCACTACTAAAACACAAACTGCGTATGTAGAACGGGTGAGTAACACGTATAAGGCATGCAATATTGAAGAATTAGCCATATGCTGAAATCTTTAGTCTACTATACTGTACAGTATGACTGATTTGGTGATTCACTGAAGCACTACTTGTTAGTAATGAGTACTAATGACAACACAGTATATAACGAAAATGTCATCAATACAAAAATAAATATATAGTAAATACATACCCGCTAACGCTAGGACTCCTCTCCCGTAGAGGACTTCCATACATACTCGGTGCATACTCAGACATAACTGATTGGGTCTCCCAAGTAGAGTGAGCAGGTGACATGCCGCCCGGCAGGAAGGGGGTTCCATATGGGGTAGGTGGGAATTGGTATAACCTGGAATGATTTATGATTACAATGATTAAAGAATAAAATATATGAGCTGACATATTCGACTGAGTCTCCCAGGTAGAGTGAGCTGGTGACATGCCGCCCGGCAGGAAGGAAGTTCCGTACGGGGTAGGTGGGAATTGGTATAGCCTGATTACAAATCGGTCATATGTGAATCATGGACATGATGTATGCAAGAATAGGCTGTACTGACATAACTGACTGGGTCTCCCAGGTAGAGTGAGCTGGAGACATGCCACCTGGAAGGAAGGGGGTTCCATATGGGGTAGGTGGGAATTGGTATAACCTGGAATGATTACAAATCAATGAGATGTGAACCATGTACATGACATACTTGGTGCATGCTCGGACATGACAGACTGGGTCTCCCAGGTAGAGTGAGCAGGTGACATGCCGCCCGGCAGGAAGGGGGTTCCATACGGGGTAGGTGGGAATTGGTATAACCTGTAACCCAATTTATGATTAAAGAATTGTGAACCTCAGACCTCACATACTCCGACATGACTGACTGAGTTTCCCAGGTAGAGTGAGCAGGTGACATGCCGCCAGGTAGGAAGGGGGTTCCATACGGGGTAGGTGGGAATTGGTATAGCCTGAAATGATCAATAAGAATCAAACCTAGGACCGTACGTACGCAAGGATACTGTGACATGACTGACTGGGTCTCCCAAGTGGAGTGAGCCGGTGACATGCCGCCTGGTAGGAAGGTTGTTCCATAGGGCATTCGTGGGAATTGGCATCGCCTGGAATGATTTATGATTAGAATGATTAGGGAATTAAACATAAGACCTCACAATGTCATATTCTGTGCATACTGCCACATAACTGACTGGGTCTCCCAAGTGGAGTGGGCTGGCGACATGCCGTCCGGCAGGAAGGGAGTTCCATACGAGGATGGTAGCAATTGGTAATTTGGTATAACCTGTGACAATTGACATTGATATTCATTAACATCCATACGCATTATGCAAGGCATAATCTCAGATGCGGTAGTATGATCGACTTGAGGGGCCAGGTTCAAGCCTAGGGCACAGTAAAACTTGGTATGGCATTTTTCCTGTATTCCTGAAATTCTTTTTTTCTCAAGAAAATTAGCATTGATTGCCACCAGTATTTAACGAGGCATATATTAACTCCTTGATTGCCAAAGACGTATATATACGTCATGGGAAAATGCAATTAATTATCCTGGCAAGTGAAAATTTTGGCAGAACAGCTGTTAATCAAATTGCCTATCACAATACAGCTGTTGTTTCATTGATCAATTCTTCTACAAAATAACCACATGCTCCAGAAAAGTTGAATGTCCCAATATAGTCGAGCATTTCTGACTGTGTTTATCGTTTATATCCATCATTGGTTTCTGAGTCGGTGATGCACAGTGGCGAGGGTTGATGGTTGGCAATACCATCCATTGTATCCTCAAGTAAATTGACTTATGTATCAATCATTACACTACATAATAATAATGTAATATTGCTTACCCATCTGGGGTGGGTGGGGCGGCGGGGTAATATGCTGAAAACACATCAATCATGACATTAGTATAAAGCCACACAATCGGCATAAAATATCATGTACAGTATCTACTGCATATCTGAAAATGGTAACACTACGCACACAATAATTTTCTATTGAAATCCATGGACCGAAGAAATAGCTTTCATACTGACCGATCTGTTCGATCACCGATATTAATGGGCATTACATGGAGTAGCCATTACTGTAGTTCACATATCGTCGTCGTCGAGTCAAACGGACGTCCAGTCAAAAGGACGTAAAAAAAAAAAATTGCAGAAAAAAATTCCGCTAGCATCCCTTCATAGTCTGCCAAAGGGACATTACTCTAGCGTTATTATTTTCCGCAGTATTGAGCAAAATATAACTAAATCAAAATCAAACGGACGTAAAACTGCAGTAGATACGTCCATTTGACTGTCACATATTTTGTGACCTAGATTTTGTCCTGTAATAAACTAATGGAGTCAACTATAACATTGGTAGTGATCGTCAGATCGTACGTAAGGGAAGTAAAGCCACGCATATAATTATACATTGTAAAGGGATCGTTTGGTGCCTTGTACATGTCTACCCTCGCGGCCCGATGTAAGAAGTAGATGGAAAATGCGTCATTTATATTAAAAATAATTTGTATAGCCTACTAACCACGTCCCTCTTGAGCTTTCTTTTCATTGGGTTGGTATAGCCGGTACTCTCGGACATTTAGGCCAACAAGTTGCGGTGATTCTCTATCAACTATATCGAGTATGAGTTCGTCGCACTGGTTGAATTTGGCTGTTTGACGTCCCCCCGCACTAGTTTACTGGTAGCGGTCTCTTCTAATCTGCCAATAGTTCCTCCAATTCGGCCACGTGTCACGCAGATAGGTCCAGTCTTGCCTGCAATGCACAATAAACCATATATAAGACTAAAAAACATCATTCTAGTATCAGATGCCTCATGTGTACAGGTTAGTCTGTGTAGGAACCGTGCGAACAAACTCTTCATCAGTAATAAAGAGTTTCTCCTTCGAGAAGTCTATGTACTGTTGTTGTACAGAACCAATTTTTTTTCATGTGTATTTTTTCACAATTTTGACATCACCTTCTTAGATTGAATTAATTCATAATCTGGTTAATATTCACAAAATACCCCTCTTTTCCCCTCTATAAACACCCAATTACTTCATACATCACATTAGCCGCCACGGTCTTTGCCACTTGAATATCCAAACCTCTACTTAATGCATTAGAATTTCGATACACTATACACTTTGTCAAAATGGTTGTGTCGCACGTGGCGGAGGAATACCGAAGATCGGAGGGCCACTATGGTGGTCAGTTCACCTCAATGTAATGAGGCATGGTGTATATGCGGCAGAGATGGGGATCAATTTGTCCATTATGGTGTGTCTGACTATTGCTGGTCGGGGGAAGGTTTCTTTTTCCACATTGGTGGTGGGGATGGTAGTTTGAGAATCGGTGAAACTAAATGCCTGATGCCCAGTCACATCTATAAGTGAGGTTTTTATGGGCTCAGTCATGAACCGTTTCATGCGCAGTCCCCAACTTGTCCTTCGTTCTGTCACATTGCCGGCGATTGAAATGTGCTTTCGTTTGATTCCTCGGCCTTGGTTGAGAGCTGCGCTTCTTTCATACTTCACAATATTGCCGTATCATGAACAAAACCCAAGTTAATCTAAAATGTTAATGAAGTATTGTGATCCATATTGATGATGTAATTGAACCGCGAGTCCCAGTTGTAGCGGTGCAATGATAGCGCGCGGGTGCACCGCCTGCATCAGCGATTGACCCAACACATTCATATTATCTGTTTCTCATATTAATTTTGATGTCCCAACGCATTCACATTCTCAGGTTCTCACATTTGATTCCCCAACACATGCATATTCTCAGCATTTCATATTTTATGCCTCAACACATTCGTATTCTCAGCTCACATCTGATGCCCCAACATTATATTTAATTGAATGTGATTGATGTGTTTTTTCTCAATTTTATGCACATATTTACAACGAAATTCTGAAATCCTAAAGAGTGTTTAAATACATAAAATTCAGTTATCTGAGAATAGAGTAAGTACCGGTATGTTGAAATAACAGACACATTACGATATGAATTTGTGCATAAAAACGACAAATCAGTCTGAATATTCTTAGTTGTGGATGTTTTCTTTTTATTCAACGTACGGATTTTTACAGGTATTTGTTGTCAATTTTTTGCATGAAGAGAATGCAACGCACTTAACAGAAGTCAAGGACATGTCGACCTAGCACACTTACTGCATGAACACAACACTGACCAATAAGCTGCAAGAGTTTTCCACGATGTCGCATTTGTACCCATAATCCTACTATTCGGCCTGTTTAATTGTGCGTTGAGATGGGTTAAACCGTTTCTGCTATATCTCTCCAGTGTCCACTTCAGGCTGCAGGTTAGACTCATCTCCTCTAGGGTGAGACAACATGTTTTTTAGTAGCGATGGTCTGCACCTCATTCTGGACTCCGGGTTAGAAACTGAGTTTGTCTCAACAAACGATATCCCGACGAACCAGAATAAAATCTTAGTTTTAGTGCTATCTTGAGTGTCAAGTAACACTTCAATCCCTGGGTCCTAGGTCCATTCTCGCATTCCAGGTCGTTGTATATGTTGTTGAGAAAGTAAGCGATGATTCTCAGGGGTTTTAATGAATGATAGCATTTCTTTAGCGTCCACCTCACCGTCCTCACGATGTTGGCCCCGGAATCACGGACTATTATGCCGATCTTATCTGACACTTATCTGCCATTTGTCAAATATTTCCTTTAAATGGTTTTTCAGATTTTCCCCAATGTGTCTATCTGTTATTGGTTTAACATTTAACACTCTCATTTGCATGGTATACTTCCCACTTTTGAATGCACAATATGTCACTCCCAAAAAAGATGAGGTATCTCTAGCCGACCATGCATCGGTCATTATGTTGATCTTTTGTGCCGTCTTCAGATCATTCATGATTTACTGTCCATCTGATCGGGTATATCCCGACGGTTCGGTATTTTGTACTGAAGGCACGCTACGGCTAGCAGATTGGTGGACCCCTGCTTCTCCCACTATCCTTATTGGTTGGTTGTCCACTGCGATCATCTCCACTAAGTCTTGTGTAATATCGGTCGCCTTTTTGTTTTGTTTCGGCCACTTATTGAACGCAAATAGTTTTTGTTGTTTTAATCGCGGGGTAGCCGACGGTGACGAATCACAAGATCTCCTGTGGGACTCATTGTCTTCCTTCTCTCGCTTGGCTTTTTGGTACGGCTTAAGATGATTTTTCTACAAATGATTAAACCACCCAGCGGTACTGTAGAATGCCATACCTGAAATAGAAAGGACAAAAGGTTTATTATTATTTATTAATACATACGGATCACTATTGTTCGTACGTGTCATTTGACAGCGAATTCTATAAGTCCGCTTTATGGTCTTTTTCAGACTATTTGTGAAAAATGATTCTCTTTAGATGTCGTCCCCGCTCCCTTAACATTCCTCGGCTCGATGAGTGACACAGCATATGCGTTCCTGCAGGAAGTCAAGTCTCTCGCCAAGAATCAAGACAATTCACCAGCATTTCCCACTTTTTTTGAAGAAAAGAGGGTTCTCGTTTTGGGTCGTAATTTTTATCCATAAGTCTCCCAATAATTTAGTATTGCATTTCGCCTAACATGCAAATATGAATTACTCGAACAGACCTGCACTCGGTAGAGTCCGCTTGTCTTATGATGGAGGGACACGTCCATTGTCATTTCTTGATGCGTGGTTCCGTCGACTTTGACGCTCTCTGGTCGTCCGTTGAGCACGTCCGTAACTGTCATCCCCAGGCATGCCAGAATACGCTGAGGATTGTTCGCCCGATCAGAAATATTAGGTACGTGGGGGCTTCCTGTTGTTCGGTAATAGTCGACAGGACCAGGGATGCCTCGTCCCGATCGAGTAGGGCCTGTGAATGTATAATAAACGAATAAAACATAATTACTGTAGGTTATACGGGTCTCATCGTTGGGGTCTGCGCTCCGCTTCTTCTTTTGGGTTGGTGGTTGTTCGGCTTGAGATCGAGGTGCTCCCATTTGATTTACTGATTACACTTGATACAATGATCACACTTGATACATAGATCACACTTGAGCCATTGATCACACTTGATACATTGATCACACTTGATATATTGATCACACTTGATACATTGATATATTGATTACACTTGAGACATTGATCACATTTGATACATTGATCACTCTGGATATATTGATCATACTTGATACATTAATCATGTTTTAATCACATTTGATACATTGATCACATTTGGTACATTAATCATACTTTATACTTAATCACATTTGATACAATAATCACATTTGATATATTAATCACATTTGATACATACATTGATCACACTTGATACATTGATTACATTTGATACATTAATCACATCTGATACATTGATCACACTTGATACATTGATCACATTTGATACATTCGTCACGTTTTTAATCACATTTGATACATTAGTCACATCTGATACATTGATCACACTTGATACATTCATCAACAGGAACAATGGCTATCTGTCAATTTGGAATCCAAAAGAGCATCAATTTTTGTGAACAGTTCCTGATTATTCACGTTCAGTAGCCCAGCATCATCTTCTTTGTCATCTCAACTACGGTATCCATGTTAACTTGCACTTTAGACTCTTTAAGGGTAGACATTTTACAGATTAAAATGTTCGGTATTGATGGCAATCACAATGTCCTGAATCCTGTTATAATTCTGTCTGTCTTTTATAAAATACTATATCAAGTCTTTTCTAGATAATACATCTACCGGTACTTTCTTTAATATCCACTCCACAAACACGACCGTACCCTATTGATTCTCTATCGTCCCCTCTTCATTTGGTCAAGTATCCTGTTCGAGACATTTGGTCAATTCTTCTTGTCGTAACCACCACTAATGAAAAATCTATGAACAATGTTACAACTCCGTATGCAATTTATTCCTACAGATTTGTACCTACAGAGTAGAGGGAGTGGCGATTGTTGATATCTCGTGGCCAGTTACCGATTTTTGTGTACTATCTCGGTAGAGTCATCCTCGTACGTGATAAACGTTTTTTGATCTGCATTCATTTTTTTTTCTACACGTTAATTTCAATTATAAAACACATAGGTGACAGATTTTTTATTATTGCTTCAAGAACTGTAACTGTGCTGATTGACTGACTATATGTGGACGTGGTTTGCCATCTGCACCTGAGAAGTACTCCCCCTCGAACTCGTCCTCGATATTGTTTCCCACAGAATTTTTTTTCCATTTGAAACTTTTTTTTCTCAATACATTTAATTGTTAATACATCGTTATGCAAAAAATTACCCACTTGACATGCTGTTTTTTGTATCCATAGGTGTCTTTCACCATCCTTTGACATAGCACACGCGCCCTTTTCAGGGCGAGCCCATAACTCGGCTAAACCCAAGATCAGCATCCTACAGCTCAATACTGAAGG
>WNLI01196848.1:1444-13141 GCA_025802215.1 Wirenia argentea | reverse complement strand
AAACCTCCACTATAGTCTACTAACCCCACCTCCACAAGGCAGTACAGTTCTATTTATTATTCTAAAAGCCTCGAACAAAAAAAAAAAAAAAAAAAAAAAAAAAAAGGCAGAACATTGCATATCAAACACGCTGTACACCTTAAAAATGCACCGGATCGGGGCGTGCGGGGGTATTTAATCATAATTTAGTGCGACCACAATAACTGATATCGGTCAGCTAATGTCCGTCTCTAATATCAGGAAATCACCGCACAATACAGCTAAATGCTTCCATTTAGTGAGTACCGAGTTGTACTAAAACCCGTAGATATCGAGACGTACTGTACGTGGGCAGTCATTTGTAATGAGTAGCTACACTATGCTTTCAACCATCTTCTTAAGAACGATTGATTTTGCTATGACATACGTTTAAAATGTAAATTACGACTAATATAAATTATATGCATTAATTGTATATGATGTTAATCACATTTTTGTTTAGTATAGGCATTACTATGTAGGCTATGTTGTGTTTCAAATAAGTAATATATACATACGAGGTCTTATGATTGGCTATATTCGCTTTTACACAAAAATGCCCCATAAAAAGTCTGAGAAGCTGAATAATACGTCTTTAACCGTGTATAATGTGTATAATAGAAGGCGATCTATAAAAAGATATTTCTGATATAAAATAGACCTATCTACCCGGTGTAATGAATTTGCTCAAACCTTTTATTTAAGAGGAATCGATGGCTTATACAAATATCCTGATATATGTCTCCCTCCTACGCCGCTTATCTATATATACCACAGGTACACGTAGATCACACATCCTCTGATATACGATGCCATATCAGGAAATACAGAGTGTCCCAGAAAAAAATATGTAAAATATATATACATATCTATAACATGCATAAATGTTATGTATATCATTGGAAGGCCTGGCCATATCCGGTTCTGGTGACATATGATACATGTATATAGAAATGTAAGGAAATAATCATTTAACTCCTTGATTGCCAAAGACATATATATACGTCATGAGAAGATGCAATTAATTATCCTGACAGTCAAAGAGTTAAAGGCAATCACATGGTGAAAATTGTGAAGCTCCCAATTTGACGTATTTTCAGTTTCAAATCCATTGATTGTGTTGGAATCTATAAAAGATACACAACCTCAAAACTGCATGTTAACCAGTTTATGATTTGACATCGTGGATTTCGATGTACACGCTAGATACATCAATCATAAACTGTTTAAAGTACGGTTTTGAGGGTGTGGATCCGTTAGTTTTCAACACAAGCAATGGATTTTAAAATATAATTACGTCAAAATGGGAGATGCAATTTTAACCATGTGTCGTATATTGCCTTTAAATGACTATTTCCTTAACTTTCTACACATCTATCATATGTCACCGGAAATGGATAAACTTTCCAGTGATATATAGGTCATATTTATCCATCCCATAGTGTTCTGGTTATTGCACAATTGACAGTGGGACACTATGTATATCGAATGTATTCCCACGACGCTCTAATCAGTACTGAATGACTACGCACGTACCTCTCGACATCTACGGGGTTTAGTACAACCGGTAACCACGAAACGGAAGCATTTATCTTCGCTGGGCGGCGATTTGTTGATAAGGGACGGGCATTAACTGACCAGCATCTGTTATCATTGCGGTCGCACTAAAGTATGATTAAATCCCCCTTATACGCTACGGTCGGTGTATAATCCGGGAACGCTGGTATTAGAGGTCATGGCAAATTGAGATTGAATCGCGGAGATAAAAGTGCATTTTGAATACAGCATGACTGTCAACCATGCATACAACCGTAAGATGATGCTAATTACAACGAGGCTGTCCGAGGTCAGATACAGCGTTCTCCCCAAACTTTAGTGAGACCGCCGTACCTTACTTCTGGATGTCTCAACCAAAGTAGTGCATTTAGTGAAAGTAGACATCTCAGTAACGGTACCGATTTGTTTTTAATCATTGTTTTCAGTATATAAATGGAGCAGCATGTATACGTAAATACAAAACAGGATTACGAATTTGGTCATATTATAGTGAACTTTAAACTCTGATTTGTATTTCCCTACTCGGTTAGACTATAATAAATTTTGTATTGACGTCAGGTCAGCAAAACTGTGAACGAGGTTTCATTGAGAACGCTAAACGATCTAATAATAGTTGTGTGCGTGCTATAATGTTATAAAAACTACAGTGTATACAGGAAAGCAAGCACCATGCATCAGCACTAACTTACCGGTATCAGGCACGACCAACACAAATCAATAAGCGTCTCAGCCCGGAAATCCACACCCGGGATAATTTCATTAATTTGTACCACAGCGTGCAATCCCCTAAGACTCCACCAGGCTACATTGTGTGTATGTCTATAGACATCATATATTTTCAATAGAGATGTAACCTAGAATAAACCTACCGTAGATGTTACATGATATGTGACCTATATAAATGTACATGGTGAGTTGTGCATGGCCAATATAAGATATGGTCGAGCTGTATGACGAGATGTGGCCATCTAAGACCACCAGGTCACATAGTGTGTATGTCTATAGGCATCATATATTTTCAATCGAGATGTGACCTAGAATAAACCCAGAGATCTCCATGATATCTGGCCTACGGTATATGACTATATGGTGAGATATGTATGGCCAATATACTGTAGATTGCATGAGATATGGTTGAACGAGATAATATGGTCTAGATGTAAGACGAAGTGTGGTATATTCAGCGATATGTGGTCTAGATGTGCGAAAGATGTTGACTAGATAGACCTATACCAGGATATGTGAGCCGGGTACGACGAGGTGCGGCCCACGTGCGATGGAGAGATGTGTACGGAGATATGTGGCCTATAGAGGTGGCCTATATATATATGGCGATATGTGGCCCAGAGGTACACCGCGATATACAACCTATAGACGTACGGTGATAATATGTATATGTGGCCTATAGATACAGTGAAATGTCACATATATATATGTTACAGTCAATTTGTCAAATTAGACAATTTGTAAATTGCCTACAATTTTTAGGCAATTTATAAATTGCCCAATCCATCCGGGCAATTTATAAATTGACTAAAATTTTTAGGCAATTTATAAATTGCCTAAAATTTAGACCCAAAAATTTGACAAATTGCCTGGTATAACTGTACCGGTACATTGCAGCCACTCATCAATTCTCACATAATGCTCAATTTAGCTAAGTAGTGAAGGTGCTGTGAAGTTTTGCCACGACCCAGGCTTGAACCCAGGATCCTGATGATATCACAGCTACTGATCTTCATTGATAGCACCTCTTCACTGTTGTTTTGTATGGTCCAAGATTTTCACATTTTGCAGGTATTACAAAACAAACTTTTCCGATGATAACAACATGCTAATATTATTATAATCCAATTATTAGTTCCATATCTAGACTGCCAGGATAATTAATTGCATCTTCTCATGACGTGTATCTATATAGACGTCTTTGGCAATCAAGGAGTTTTGTCATATTGTCATTTTTTCTCGTCATCTCCCACTATGTCGTGCATGCAATGCCTTGGATTTGACAACAAACATTGCTTACAGAATTATCGGAGATGGTGAGGTTTGTGTAATATGTCTATAGGCTACTACTTAAGTCTATATTCTACTACTGTACAACATACTCAGATCTGTAGACAGGGAGCCAGTACACGAGGTGACCGTTGAGAGTGAGGAATCTCGCGGCGAAGTTGAGGAGATCGAGGAAAATATCGGACAGTTGGTAGTTTACTCGCTTTGGTATATGTAGGCCTTCCCTGTATTAGTATAAATATCGGTCACTATGTAATGCGTTCCCTAAGGAAATCAAAAAATAAAAGCACACATTTGAGATATTACAAGATGGTGTAGTGACAAAGTTGAGTAGATCGAGGAAAATATCAGAGAGTTGGTAGTTTACTCGCTTTGGTATATGCAGGCCTTCCCTGTGTGTGTATAAAACATGTGAACTTACTTGCCTAAGGACACCAAAAATACATAGATTAGCCAGATGTGCTTTGAGGGCAAGTCATCTAGTGGTAAAGTTGAGTAGATCGATGAAAATATTGGAGAGCAGTCCACTTGGTATGGTATATGTAGGCCTTCCCTGTATTAGTATAAATATCGGTCGCTATGTAATGCGTTCCCTAAGTAAATCAAAAAATAAAAGCACACATTTCAGATATTACAAGGTGGTGTAGTGACAAAGTTGAGTAGATCGAGGAAAATATCGGAGAGTTGGTAGTTCACTCGCTTTGGTATATGTAGGCCTTCCCTGTATTAGTATAAATACTGGTCACTATGTAATGCGTTCCCTAAGTAAATCACAAAATAAACGCACACATTTTACATATTACAATGTGGTGTAGTGACAAAGTTGAACAGATCGAGGAAAATATCAGATAGTTGGTAGTTCACTCGCTTTGGTATATGTAGGCCTTCCCTGTGTAGTCAAAACATGTGAGATGTTGACAGATACATAGATTACGAAATCCGCTTTGAATGCGTGCAAGGAATCTTGCAGCTAAGTTGAAATCAATGAAAATAGTGGACAATTGGTAGTCTGTTACAGTAGTTCACTCGCTTTGGTTATGTGCAAGCCTTCAATGTGTGTAGATACATAGATACCCTGCCCAAGGACACTACAAATACATAGATACCTAGGTGTGCTTCATTCCAATCCAATGAAATCTATTACATTTAAAAAAAATCTCATATAATGTTGTGAATTGTCAAAAGTTGTGTCCATATGCAAGTAAAGTAAAAAAAAAAGTGTGACATTTATTTGGCGCATGTTAGGACCTCACGATCCGCCAAATGTCGGTCTTACATCATGACCGTGCGAGGGTAGACATGAGCACTGAGCAGGGCTTCAAACGAACTATTGATCCCAGCCGTAAAATGTAAAGAGGTACCTATTGTGCATATAACATTCTCTCTTTCTCTCACTCTTAACTCTTTGACAGCTGATACCCTCATATCCCATAATGTATTTGACGTATAAATACGTCTCTGACAATCAAGGAGTTAAAATGGAGTACATATTGGAATTGGTTGGAAAGTACAGTTGTACGATTTATACAAAAGTTAAAGAGCAGTGAAATATCGTAAACATTTGACAGATAATGAGATTCCAAAGTGTGGAGTAGAAATGATGTGCTACCGATACTTCACTTTACTTTATTTTACTTACATGTCCTCTTCTATAGACTGAGATTTTTGAGAACTGATCTTTTTCGCGGCTGCTCGTACACCATATGGAGCTGGAATAGTAATATTTCATGTACTGTATTCAAAGTAAATGTAATTTTAAGAATAAAATGCCCCACAAATTAAAGTAAATTGTAAAAGTTAACATGACATTTTTATGCTGCATTTTTATAGGATATCTCAATCAATCAAAACTCATGTCCATAACATCAACGTGTGATTGAAGTAGCCATTGGGTGTACATAATGCCTTTATTCTTATACTTTCCAGGTTCTATATGCATTTTCCATAAAGGGTAAAGTTATTACGGACAGTACATATGATACAGAATCAGTAAATCCAGCTATGGAAATGGAAAATCCTATATATTGCCTATGTGTGAGAAGTGGTGCATATGAGGAGTGATTATTGTGACGTGCCCTCCCTATCATAATTTAATGGCATTTAATATATTTTTTTACTCACGATCAGTAACAATGGCATCAAACAATCCCTCCCTCCTCAACATTTTATGTAATGAGGCATCAGCCACCACCACATCCACATAGTTCGCCTGTAGCCCATATTGTTGAAGGTTCGCTCGGATGTTCTCGTCGGGACCTCGCATCATCTGGTCATGACGGCTCGATCTACCTGATAATAAATTTTTTTTAACAAACATATCAAAATGTACAGGGAAATATTTTCAACTATAAGTATTTCAAAATCACTGCCAATACGCGCATAGTACGGTAGGCCATTATGTATAATTCTGACAACAAAAAATTGTTGCAATCTGATAGAGTATGGAGTGTCAATAATTCTTTATGGAAAATGTCACTATCACATAAACTTTTATTTATTTGATGTGGCGATATATATTATTCGAGAATTATATATGGTTATAATTCTAGACTCAAAAGGAAACAAAATGGCACTCGTCGTATCAAGAGTCGCAATATGTCGTGTGTGTGAAGAAACTATGAAAAGCATCTTGACAATCTCTACACTGGGTGTAGTACACCCCAGGTAACTCGTAAGGTAAAAAAATTTAATATCGCATAAAAATTTGAGACATAGTCACGTAAGGAACACTGATTTTAACGACGTTGCATAAGTATCAAATAACGAAAACATGTGAATGTGATTGATGGTATATGTCCGTTATTTGTATACAGTATTACAATTATTTCAAATACATAAAAGAACATTTAATCTTTCTGACAGTAAACACCACATTCACATAGTTCGTTTGTAGACCATAATATTGTTTGCTTGGATGTTTTCATCAGGACCTCGCATCTGTATCAATATGTAAAATACTGTAACAACCACGTACTATAAGTATAGTATTTATTCAAGAACTCTATGTGTAAACTACTAGATAGAGAGTCGATCAACAACTAACTAGGCCAATATAGTACAGGCATCCCATAGCTGATTACCTGGTAGACTGCGTGTATAACTACGGATATTATTGGATAGTCAATATAGCACATATTGTAACATCTTCCCTCTTTTAGAAAAAAAAGAAAAAAAGTATCTACTGTTCAATGTCAAGTATTCTCCCAAGAATTAAAAAAATAATAATTTTCCAAAAAATTTTATAATACTAATCAATAATATATGATTATCCCATTATGTAACTGTCCGCAAAATGTTTGTCTTTCTCTATTATCTAACCACGTTATTATATGGATAAAATACCTGGCCAATATTTATGGGTTTTTCTAATCTACATTTATCTAAGCTATTTACAATATTGTCTGCAGTGTCAGTATTTGAGTCTATAAACTGACAAGTCATGTAATCTATATGCTCCAGTGATATATCACTCCTTTGATCTATCTGCCCTATTCCTAATCCTTTCACTACGCCTGAGTACAGGCTGCACTGCACTAGACACTTTACTAGCTGATTTACTGACAGTCTGCTCTGTGTTTATTGCATGTTTATCACCTCTGTCATTACTCATTATGGGATTGGCAGATATGGCAGGGCTGAATGTTTGCATTGGAGAGAGAGCTGGTTTGGTTGGCAGGGGTGTACACTGGGGGAGGGATTCGTTTCTCTTTCTGAGATGGGCCCGGTTTCTGCGATAGGCTGCTCCATTGCTCCGTACCTCGTACGAACGTTCATCAAGACGTTTGGTAATGACGCCTTTCTCCCAAGTCTTACTGTGTGTAAATGGCTTCATGCGTACAACATCACCTTCCTCAAGTGGTGCTAACTCTCGAGTGTTTTTGTCGTAATACTGTTTCTGTTTACGTTGTTTAGCCAACAGTTCCGGTCGTTTATCCGATACGTGAGGTTTGAGTAACTTGCTGGTAGTTGGTAACATTGTTCTCGTTCTGCGATTGAGGAAACGTTGTACAGGGCTGGCCCCCACACCTTGTTGAGGGGTATTGCGATAGTCCAAGATAGCCATGTACTGATCCGATCCAGAAGCACTTGATTTGCGGAGAAGACGTTTAGCAGTTTTTACGGCGGACTCGACTTTTCCGTTACTTTTAGAATTATACGGGCTTGATGTAACATGTTCAAAGTCCCATTTACGCGAGAACAACTGAAAAGCTTCGGATACAAACTGGGGCCCGTTATCGGACACCACCTGGGATACGCTCCCATAACGTGCAAAGTGCGCTTTTAGTTTACCCACCACTGTTGATGATTTAGTGTTGGGTAAATAATCAATCTCCCAAAAGTTGCTGTAATAATCCACAGTTATTAAGTAATCCTTTTCTCCAATAGAGAAGAGATCCACCCCCACTTTTTGCCATGGGCGGTCTGGTAGCTCATGGGACATTAGGGGTTCCTTTGGTTGATCAGTGCTAAACTGTCCGCAAATGTCACATGTCGAAATGTAATGTTTAATGTCACTGGACATGCCCGGCCAAAATAGAGATTCGCGCGCTCGACGTAGGCAGCTTTCCACCCCACAGTGAGATGAATGGATTAGTAATTTCATCTCCGTACGCATGTTATGGGGTATAATTAGTCGTTCTCCACGAAAAAGTAATCCATTTTGCACGGAAAGTTCGTCGCGGTAGCTATAATATGGTAGAACTTGGGCTGGAAGGTCATTCTTGTTATCCGACCATCCATCCAAAATAACAGTTTTCAACATCTGTAATTGTTCGTCATTGTTTGTTTCGTTTCTGATTAGCTCCAACCGTGGTTCACTGACAGATAGAAACTGGACCATGTTGACGTTTTCAATGTCAGTTTGTTTGTCAGCGTCACTCAACGGTAGGAAGGCGCGCGACAATGTATCGGCGATCACTAAGTCCTTTCCAGGTTTGTACACCAACGTCGCGTCATAATTGAGATATCGCATTATCATACATTGAAGCCTTTTCGGAGCACTCGATATAGGCTTCTTGACGATCGCTTCAAGTGGTTTATGGTCACTTTCAACGTACACGGATCGTCCGAATGTATATTGATGGAACTTTTCCAGCGAGAATATAACGGCGAGCATTTCCTTCTCCAGCTGGCTATATCGGGTTTCAGTCGGTGTTAACGCGCGGCTAGCATACGCGATCGGCTTGTTATCCTGCATGAGGGTACATCCCAGACCAGTAGAGCTCGAATCGGTCTGTATTACTAGTGGCTTCCTACAGTCATAGTAACTTAGCACAGGCGCTTTCACGATCAATGTCTTTACATTGTTAAATGAAGCTTCTTGATCCTCTGTCCATTGCCATTCAACGTCATCTCGCACTAATTTACGTAAGGGTTCGATAACATCAGTTATTTTGGGAAGGAACTTGGCCAAATAGTTAATGAATCCACAGAATCGACGAACATCCTCGACACACGTTGGACGCGGCATGTCAGTCACAGCAGTGACTTTACTAGGATCGGGTTTCAGTCCATCTTTTCCGATGACGTGACCGAGAAATGCCACATCAGAATGACGTAGCTTCAGTTTGTCCTTGTTGAGAATAATTCCTTTGTTGCGACAACGCGTAAGAAATTCATTGAGTTTACGGTCGTGATCGATTAGCGCTTCGTCGTCAGTGTCACCTACGCCATAAATCAACACGTCGTCAGCGATACACATTATACCATCCAGACCCGTCAATGCCTGGTGCAAACGTTTTTGAAATATTTCACTAGAAACGCAAAGTCCAAATGGTAAACGTCGCCATTTATATCGTCCTGAGGGCGTTTCGAACGTGGTTAAGAAACTCGATTCATCGTCCAACACTAGGTGCCAATATCCAGCTTTAAGATCGGCCGTGCTGAATACTTTAGCGTTCGAAAGTTCGGGTAAGATATCCTCGAGTATGGGAATTTGATAATGTTCGCGTTTTAATGCTTTGTTGAGAGCCTGCGGATCAATACAAACACGAATGTCTGAGGACTTCTTTGATGTTATTACGTAACTATTGACCCACTCCGTAGGTTCATCCACAGCCTCAATTACGCCATTGTTCAGCAAACGATTGATTTCTGCGTCAAATTTATCTTTCATCGCAACTGGTACACGGCGCGGCGGAATAACAACGGGAGAACTGTCCGGTTTTACATTTAGATGTACTGTCCCATCTAGTGTTCCAAATTCGCCATCGAATACGTCACTATACTCGGTCAAGATGTCTGCATCGCGTTTAATCCCGTTTACACGCACAAAGTTTTTGTCGTTCAAATGTAGTATCTTCATCCTTTTCGATGCGGCGAGTCCAATCAGTGGCGTACGTTCGTTATCATCCACCACCCAGAATGGCAGTGAATAGACTTTATTGTTACTCGGGTTACATACATCCAGATTACAAACTCCACGTGGTGTATCTGTACTCCCATTCCACATACGTAACTTTCTGGTCGTCGTTGACACTTCAATGTCTCCAACATATCGTGATGGTAGAATGTTTACGGAACATCCCGTGTCGACTTGGAACTTGACGGGAGAATCGTCAATTAACAGTTCGATAAAAAGAGATTTGTTATCCTTGTCAGATACGCCATTTACGTCAATAACTAGTACATCCTCGTCAGAGCTGTCACTACATAAATCAGAACTGTCATTTTCACTGTCACTAGAATCTTCCACGTTGTTCACCTTTTTCGAACGACACATTTTCTTGAAATGATCATCACCGTTACAGTTACTGCATGTTTTTCCGAAAGCGGGACACTTACGCCGATCCATGACGTGACGATAACCACAGAAGTGACAGTTTCTTTTCACATCATCACGTCTCACATCACCACGCTTGTCATACTTGTCACGTCTATCATACTTGTCGCGTTTATCGTATTTGTCACGTTTATCCAACTTGTCACTCGATTTAGGTCGGGATTTGCGTTTAGATTTCTTCACTTTGTGTACATCAACCTCGTCACTGTTCATAGACTTCAGACGTACACCAGTCACTTCAGCGCTTTTACACATCTCGATACATTTCGTCAGTTTTAGGTCCTTTTCTTGAAGCAACCGTTTTCTAGTATTATTATCAATAATACCTGTGACTATCCTATCACAAATCAAACTATCACTCAAACAGTTACAAAAACCACATGATTTAGCAAGATTACGCAACACATTCACGTAAGTGTCAATCGATTCGTCCGTATTCTGGTTGCGGTTGTTGAACACGTAACGCTCGTATGTGATATTAACCTCGCCTATCACAAAACTATCAAATTTAGCAATAATTTGATCTACATCACGATTGTCTTCTGTAGCGGTAAAGTTAAAGCCATTATAGACATTGAGTGCGTCACGGCCTATAGAGTTCAAAAACAATGCACATGTGTAATCCGCAGTCTGCTTCTCTAGCTTTGCTATGATATAATAATTGTTCCACGTTTGTTTAAACAGTTTCCAATTATTCACAATATTGTCATTGATATTTAGCGGTGAAGGCGGAGTTATATTCGGTAAGACGTTAGTCGCCATGATTATTTTCACTAATATTCAGTCCGAACACAGTTCAAATATTAACAAGAGTTTTTAGTCACGCCTAGACCTAACACTATCTATCAACTAGGTCAATTAATCACAATTGAACACCTAACACATCTATAGCACTATCAGCTATAACAACCATATCAAAAAATCATTAGGTAATCACCCTATAGCACTATCAGCTATAACAATCAATGTCAATCAGTAGTTACACAATACTTATAGAGGCACAGTTACCAAAATACTTTCTAGGTCTAGAACACAGACACTACACATATCAAATGTACAGCTATACGCTATCCTAATCATACATCAAGTACGATAATTAACTAAGCATATACTAGAAAGATTTTCACGTTTTAACATAACAGCTAAAACAAAAGTCTACATCAAGTAAACTACAACTTTGGTAACACGAGTTCGATAAAATAACTAAATCTATTAGTTAAACCAACGACTGCCACCATGTATCAATAAGTAAAATACTGTAACAACCACGTACTATAAGTATAGTATTTATTCAAGAACTCTATGTGTAAACTACTAGATAGAGA
>WNLI01196737.1:0-13143 GCA_025802215.1 Wirenia argentea | reverse complement strand
CTATCGTTGTGCGGAATATGACTATATCGACCGAGCTGGACAGGCAGAGGTAAGTTAGACGTCCTCAAGCGACAAAGCGGGGTTGATAAATTAGAGGGAAGACATTTAAGATAAAACTCCCTTCCCCACTCACGCTTGAATACACCGTACAGAAAGCTGGATATGGAATCACGAACCTCTACCTGCCACAACTGCACAAACTCATCTTCTAATAGTTGTTTAAAATCTAATTTAAATGCGCATGAACTTTGACAAATTTTAGGGTTTTGCCAGACATTATTCCGGCCATGAATTGATAATAAATTTTCTATATATTTCAGCCATAATACATGATTCGGATATACATTATACCGGAGAAGAGTAGCATTTAACAATTTATGACAAATATGATTTGATTTTAGATTCCAGGTATTATACCAAAAAGATACACTTCTAACGTTACATGTCATGGAAACAGGAAACATTCCAGTTTCACCATATATCATACGATTAGCAGTAGATTTTTTGACACACATAATATATTTCAGAAATTTCAATTGCAAATTATCAAGTACATGCAATTTTTCATTATTCCATATCTCACACCCATACGTTAAAATTGGCATTATAGTTTTATTAAATAATTCAAGCTTTGTCTCAAAATCAAAATTATTTTGCCGAATTTTACTAATCAATGAATACATTGCCCTACTGGCCTTTTCACAATTACTTCTAATAGCTGCCATAAAACGAACAGTTGGTGTAAACACAATACCTAGATATCTGAATTCACTTACTATTTCCAATTTGGTTAATTTGTAGTAAAATTCGTACTTTTTCTTAATTTTCCTTTTTGAAAAAATCATAATTTTGGTTTTACTTTCATTTACGCGAATATTCCAAATTTTACAATAATTTTCTAAAGATAACAAACATTTATTCAGATTGTCTTCACTGTCGGCAAGAATAGCCGCATCATCGGCATAGAGAAGACATAATACACTCAAAGTTTCATTATTATCGACATTTACATTAATTGGTGAACAACCTTGCGAAATGAGAGTACTCTCAAGATCATTAATAAATAAAGAAAACAAAAGTGGCGAACAGTTTTCGCCTTGCCGTACACCATTTTCGCATCTAAACCAATCAGTAAGCAAGTCATTGATTTTCACTCTCGATTTTATGCCAGCATACATAGATTTAATGACATTAAAAATTTTACCTCTCAAACCAGAATTCATTAATTTTAACCATAATAAATCATGATGAATATTATCAAAAGCTTTTTCAAAATCGACGAACAAGCAATACAACCTCTTTTTATTTGAAAGGTGTATCTCCGCAATAGACTTAAGATTATACGCTTGTTCCACTGTACTGTAATTGCGCCGGAAACCAGCTTGGTTACCGTGGACAACGTCATACTTCTCACAATAAACGGTCAATCTGTTGTTAATAATAGAAGTAAAGAATTTAGAAATATAGCTTATTAAGGTAATGCCACGATAACTCGAGGCATCCTGTAAATTTCCTTTGCCTTTATACAATAAAATAATAAGCCCTTCTAGCCAAGACACCGGGAATTCGCCTTTGTCTAATATGTTATTAAATAACGTTAACCAAAAAGGCCATAAACATTCAATTGCCTCCTTTATGACTCCTTTAGCATCTAGACAGGGAACACTCTCTATACTAATACAATGCCACATTAATGGCAACGTGAATATCCGATAGAACATGACTGTATACAGTACATAAAATTTACAATTTTGATGTCGTCTACAGAGAAAATTCTCGAGTTACTACTATAGGTGAATTACTCGTATACATCATGTGTCCCCCCCCCCCAGAATATAAACAGTCACCGAGTTGTCGGTATCGTATTACCAACTGTAATACAACCAAGGTGACTGGAGGGTGTGTGTGCCATGTGTGTAATTCGAGTAATTAAAAGTCGTTGATGCATGCACAGAACAAGGAGATATCAAGAAGATGTACATAGGAGGATTAAACGACGGAGGAGCTCTGTCAAATCATCATCTCAGAACGACCTTCGTCGTAGATTATTTCGAATCAGGTTAGCAGAACAATCGAAGACCAAGCAGAATAATTTTTCCGCCGTCTGTAACAAACGAAATTCATTTGTGGGTGCAGTGCGACAATCATTCGTGTGGTACAGTACTGTAGGCTACTCCTGTTTACTCCGCAAGTGGCTGCGACGCTTCATTTGCGTGAGGGTGGGGGAATCAGCGAAATCAAGTCAATTATTGAGAGCGCATTTCCTACTGATTGGAACGTTTTCCGTCTTCCTACCCCTCGAAATCCTACACATTAGCATACACGTAGTGCCATGTGTATCGTACAGATGAAACACGAGTTACCTGGGTCATTACATGAGTTCGGTGGGGTAAGAAAAAAATCCACAAATGTAAACTAATATTGTATTAGGGTATCTACGTTGCGTCGGAAAGTAAATTTCTTCATCATATATGGACCGTGTAGGCTACCATCCTTATTTCACAAATCTCTCCATGAGACATATTACCATAGATTATACCATACATAGTTGTCCTTTGCTCGTGCATGATTGTAAGAGTCATCGTTCAATCATTTGTCTAAATGTAGTTTTACGCTCGTAATGTCATTTCCCTGGCCTATTATGCAACATGCCTGTTGAATACGCGAGACTGTAATTTCTCAAACATATAATTACAGGCAGATAATTTGCGCAATGCCCTTGGTAATTTACGTCACCAATTACCGAGGAACTTCTTTCATTGCCGATACAACGCATGGTTGTGGTGGTACAATGACCTCAGAAGACGGTCGTAAAATTACAAGACAGAACTATAATACATAGAGAATAAAGAATAAACGACGACAACGATCACGACAACGACAAAAGCGACAACGACAATAACAACAACGGATTTGTACCCATGCATATAATTATGTACAGCTTTGAGAACTTGAAGCAAACACTTACACATGAGCAATCATTCAAATTATACTGAGCCTATACGTAGATGTATGTATACCGGTAAGCAATTAATAGTGTAGGCTACGATATAACCATGCACATACAGGGAATACATGCGGAAGAGATGAGCCAATTGTAACATAATGAGGATGCGACATAATGAGGATGTGTAAGACACAGGCCGGTAATGGCTCAACCTAGACTGCCGCGGCCTCTGAGACTCGGGAATTACGACTTTAAATTAATTAAAATTTATTGTTACAGTACTGTAAGTACAGTTTACAATAATTACACAGTAAAATTATGTACAGGTAAAAAAATACTATGTACATTATGAATGCTAAAACTATGTACAGCGAGTGTTCTGACTGGGTTCTAAAATGTGCCTACTTAACAGTGGTAGGCCTATTCGTGGATAAAAGACGTTAGGCTATCGTACAATAAAACATTTAAAACATAAAAGTCGAATAAGTCACACACCGTAATTAAAGAAAGTAAAGTTACACACATTGTATACACAGTTGGTTGGATATGCCTAATTTTGTTTTCACTTTGACAGTTTAAACAGGAAAATATAAATAAAGCAAACTTGTTTAAGAAATAGGCTATTGGCGTATTGCGTTAATTTTGTATAGTATGTTATGTCTAAAGAAGATAAAAAAAGAAGACAATTGTGTTGCCATGCTGATCTAATTGATATAATATTCAGTTTAGAAGAAAACATGAATACGGCAGACTGCAGACTTCTTTAAGAAATATTGTCGTCTAGGCAATTTTACGTTAATTTTTATGATATAAAAAGGATAAAAAGATGATAAAAAAATAAAATAAAAGAACCAAAAAATCTGCAATACAATGTGTGTCACTTTATCTATCGCTAAAATTTAATTGACCTAATATGTATATACATTTATTATGGATAAGTGGGACGGGTAATACAGATAGTCAATATATAACAACAATGCATTAAATTAATCATATACATTACACATTATATATACAAGCAATACTAGCAATTACCCCACATATTAAAATCTTTTTTTTTTAATAATTTTTTTTATATTCTTTTGTTGTTTTTTTGTTATTTAACACACGGTCATTTTGTTTATATTCAAGTCAACGTACACAAATAATCTAACTAGTGGGATAAAATTTAATTCAGTAAACTGTTTGCATTATGTTGTGGGTCAGACAATTACCGTTGTAGACGTAAGGTGTATGAATGGAGATAATAACAGCACTATGCTTATTATGCTACAAACATGACCGGAGGTTATTTTACGACTGGGAATATGAACGTTGAAACTACGGTTATGTTATCAATAATATTAGGCCTACAGCAAAACTCATTACATTATACCGCAAGTGGGGTTATTACACTTGAATGACTGCAACTGCTTCTATTTCGTTTATCAATTTATTTCGTTCATCTGTTGCTAAACTAATAAATTTTGCTGTTGACCTAACATTACCAGAATCAAATAACTTATGTAATTTGTTTACAGAAGGATTATTAATAAAGTATCGTGATAATGTTTCAGTACGAATATCTATAAAGGCACTGCATTCGAGAAGAAAGTGGTATTCGTCCTCTATTTTGTTGGCCGTGCATAGCTTACATAGCCTATCGTTTCTATCGACATCTGTGTATCGACCGGTCTCTATTTCTAGGTTGTGGTCGGAACATCTCATCTTTGTCAAAAGTTTTCGCTGTTTGTTACTTAGATCAATGAGATATTCCTCAAATTTGAATTCGCATTTGATTGATTTATACAGTGCAAGTTTGCCACTTTCCTGTACATCGACTTGCCATTGTTGAATGTATTGATCGCGTAGTTGTTGTTTTATTTTTACAAGTTCAACGTTATTGCATGTATTCTTAATCCATAAGAAACTTAGCCCTAAGGTATCTAATTGTTTTTTGATATGGATAAGCCATGGATTAAATTTTATAGTTGCTCGTGACCACATATATACATTGTGAAGTAGCATATCTTCACTATTGACAATGCGTTTCCAGTATGACAACATTCTTTCTGATGCTACGTGTTTTACTGAAGTTATGCCAGTTTCGCCTAAAACTGCACATGTTGAAGTGCTTGATTTCACACCTAACAGTTGCTTGAGGAATCGTAGATGCGTAACCTCTAACGGTTTTAGGTCGGAAGATCCCCAAACTTCGGAGTTGTATAGCATTATAGGCAGTATCTTTGCGTTATATATATCTAGCTTATTTTTTACATTTATAGAATTACTATGAAACACTGAGCTTGATGCGTACATGGCTCCATTTGCTTTGTTTTTTAACTTATATATGTTAGTAATAAACTTACCAGTATAATACATTGTTGTTCCTAAGTAATTGTATTCGTCTACTACGTCGATCTTTTCATTCCCATATTTCCATTCAAAATTTCTCGCATTGCTCTTCCTTTTTTCGAACACTACGATGTTGGTTTTCTTTATGTTAATATTCAAAAGCCAACGTTCGCAGTAAAGCTTCAAGTTATTAATTTGTGTCTGTAGACCCTCCTTGGAACTAGAAAAAAGTACAGTATCGTCTGCATAAAGTAATGAATGAATTTTTATGTTATTACTTAATTCTATTGCGTCGATGTTACCATGTGACGTTTCCAGTGACAGATCATTTATATACAATAAAAACATTAACGATGACATAGGATCTCCTTGTTTTACTCCAGTTAGGATATTGAATTCGTCGGAAATATCTCTATTTTTTCTGACGCACCCGCGTACATCGCTATAAATTGCTTCGATCATCGATATTACCTTGGCGCTAACACCAAAATGAGATAATTTTATTAAAAGATACTTTCTATTCACTGTGTCGAACGCCTTACGGAGATCAACGAAACAAGCGTATATTTTTTGACCCGAGTTAACATAACGGTTAATAATTGTGGATAAAATGAACACACAATCCGTTGTTCGCCTACCGCTACGAAATCCGTATTGACACGTGTCGAAAATGTCGTTATTTTCAGCCCATTTCATAACACGTGTATTGATAATTGAGGTGAAATATTTACCGTGACGACTGGATAAACTAATCCCTCTGACGTCATCGACAGAACGGGGATTGGGCTTTTTAGGAATCGGAACGATAATAGATCGGGCCCAGTCGATTGGAAATATGGCATTGTTAAATATATAGTTAAAACATACATTCATATAATCAGTCACCTCGTCACATGCATTTTTGAACATTTCTGATGTCAAATAATCAATAGCTGAACTCTTATCGTTTTTGCTATTTTTAATCGCGTTATTAATTTCATCGTTCGTAATTTCGCTATCTAGATCATGCACATTATTATTAGCGACCGTACAATATACGTCTAGTGTTACATCATTGTCTGGTTCTGAATCTAATAATGTGGAGAAGTGTGTGTGGAGGTCTGTCAGTGATAACAGTTCACATCCACTTTTCTTACCCTGATTTCCTGATAATTCTTTCACTCTAGTCCAGTATTCTTTACTGTTACTTTTTGATAGTTGTAGTAATTCTTTTCGCGTACGGGATTCGTAATTTACTTTAGATTTTCTTTTTTCTTGTAAGTATATTTTTCGTGCATCTATATATACGTCCCTGCTTATAATATTATTCGAATATTGCCTTTGTACCTTCCTATATTTCGTTCGCATTTCGAGACATTTATCCGTCATCCATCGCGATTTGTTATTATCACATTTTGTTTGTTTTTGACATATTTTCTTCGCCGTGGTATTTAAAAAGGACGCTAGTTTCTCTACCTTATTATTTATATGTTCAACCTTATTGTTTTCATCTATTGCATTTTCAGCGTCAAAATTGCTGACGTTTTTGCTCTCTTCTAGATATCTCCTACAGTTGGCTTCATTCCATATTAATTTGCGCTGCGTGTTAGGTTTAGCCCTAACAGCACGGTCAGCGACGTTGGTTTCACTAATGGACTTGACACAAATTTCTAATAATCGGTGATCAGAAAATTCATTCGGATCACCCACAATTACTTTTGGTATTAAATCTAACGGTACATCGTGGCTTAGTATGGCATAATCCACCGTGCTTTTAATGTGATTGTGGTTTGTCCTGAAATACGTAAAATTGTTACTATACGAATTCAAATCATACTTGAGCCCATTAACAATGAATAATTTCGTATTGTAACACATATCTAGTAGAAGTCTTCCCGGTCCATTTACAACTGCGTCACATGACTGTCGTTCGTACTGTGGCCAGTTACAGTTACTGGTCGTGTGTGCATAATTGAATCTATCAGTGTCATACACCGTGTTTAATGAACCGGTGCGACCGTTGAAGTCACCAGCCATAACAACCATACCATTAGTGGATAACTGTGTCACGTGTCTCTGTATAACGTCATAACAATCTGCCATATCGTTTTGGGCGTAAAATGGAGAATTGACCGGCGGTAGATACACAGATATTATATACAAATCTTTAGGAAACCCGAAATATGCTTTATCCAGCTTAATAGTTATGTAATAATCAGTATTTGATGAGATTACAGAAATGGCTGACTTTAGTTCACTTTTGTACCAGAGGATGATACCACCACTACCGCGTTTAGCTCTCCTATTGATACGAAATCTATCGCTACGAATTTCTTCATATCCTTTTGGCGTTACACACCTTTTAATATCTTGCTGTTTCGTTCGCAGCCACGTTTCGCAGACAAAAATGATATTGTATTGATTAATAATACGTAGGAAATCACTGTCGTTATAAATTAATATGAGACCATTAACGTTCCATGACGCATATTTCACGATTCGCGTGTTGTCATTACCGCTACATGTCGGTAAACCGTTATGTGTCGGTAATTGACTATTTACATTGTTACGGTTGCAATCATTCAAGTTGTCACTAGACTGACTATGTATATCGCTACGTTTATCTACACCTGCCATATAATTACCTATAAAATTAGTTAACTTTTTAATAGATTTCGTGAATATATTATGCCTATCACGTGCTGGCGTGCAACTTATTGGCGTAACTACCTGGTTATTAATGCAATCAGCGATTTCGCTTGCCGGAACACGTTCGAAAGAATTATTCCTAATAGGCATATGATTCGACATGAAGTCACTAATTTTTTTCATTATTACTTCGAAACAGTTTACAGACAATTTATTTCGTCCATAGATCGATACAATTTCATTAATTGGATCGTTTATGTCTGCACACACTTTGTGTGGCGTTACTGTATTATGGTTATCAGAGTTAATAGTTGTATGATTGGCCCTAACAGTAGTGTTAGTAGAAGTTTGATTGTCCGACCTGTGAGTAGAGAACCCTTGCCCATATCAGTGGCGTCGGCTGTCACCTCGGTTACCCTGGTTAGTGGCGTAGCGCGCACGTTTCTCATCTCTCTCGCGTTGTATCTCCTCCTGGTGTTTATTGTAGTCGTCAACCGACACTCCCACTAATCTCAGGTCCCTCGGACGTTCAATCGCTACCGTCTTGCCATTCTTCAGTTCGCACATAATCTTGCCGCGAAGTATGTAACAGTTAAGTACGTTTTGGCGACTGCGGCAGAACTGTAACATGGCGGCGCGTCGCGACGTCAAATCCTCGCTGATTTTCACTTGATGGAAATACGGTTCACAATGTTCAAGTTGCCACTGGTTTTCGGTTAGATATTCCACGAGCTTTCGGTTGCAGAATCTGACTAGAACTTGACGGTTCCTGAGGCGTCTAGGTCCAGCACGATGGGATACCGAAATGTCGTTGTAGTTCAAGTTAGCTCCGATCATATTGAACATGTAGAGAACTTTATGTTCGAGGTCCGGGTGCGACTCGTATGGTTCATACGGCAAGTTCATGATTCGTACACTTTCCCGACGTGTGTATTGTTCGATTTCGTCTAATTCGTCTGTTAGGCGGTCGTTATTACGATTGACATTCGCACGCGCATTGTTACCGTGAACAGTTTTCTGGTTAGTGGTCTCGTTTTCTGGCGGAGGGATTGTTACGGTCGCCCCGTTAGACACGCTTGCTTTCAGATCGATCAACTGTTGTTCAATGTTAAGTATACGTTGATCGGTCGTACGCTCGTTTGTCTCGTGCGATGATTTCACCTCGTCAATGCGTTTATCCACCGCTGTCAATCTAGTAACGAGCTGTTTCTTAGTATTTGACACTTCGGTTGTTAGTGAATCAGTTCGTTTTTCCATTTTGGTTACACGTGATTCAACAGTCGTTTGTAACTTGTCAAATGAATTACGGAGTTGTTTGATGTCACTATCAATGCCGCCAACATCTGATAACTGCTCGTTCAGTTCGGTGAGAATATTCCACAGTGCGGTTTTAAAGTCATTCAGGTGTGCCAACGTGAGTGGAGTGTTGGGGTCTGTCTCGGCACCATTACCCAGAAAGTTTGTCAGTGAATCCTCCACAGTTTTACTCTCGGGGGGTTTTTGAGAGAGTTTCTTTCTATTTCGTTTCGGTTTAACAGTTCCTTCTGATGGCGTTATTTCACTTTCCGCCGCGGATTTATCGTCGGATTTCTCTGCAGCTTTCTGCGTATTCACGCTCTTACCGATGATCTCTATACTCGACTCCCAATCGCTCGAATTTGGGTCGATGTTTATGTCGGTGAAACGCGCAGTTTTCTTCTGCATCTGTTTAGGAGATGTATCGGTCTGCTTTCGTTTAACCATCGTTTTGATTTGTTGGTGTCAGCTGATCGTGACAATGTATATTTTACGTTCTAATAATGTAAGCGAACTTCAGCTTTATAGAAATGAATTACGAGCGGGATACCGGTTTACGTTGACTAATCACGTACCGTTAGTAACTGTTAGTAACTGTAATTGAAACTGATTGGTACATACCACCGCTCCGTGACCGAGTCGTTAAGGTTTTGGCGCAAAGTTTTGTGTCGATAACAGAGGACGATGCAATATCCTGGGTGATGTTACTTCACGTTCGCCGGCTTGTTGTTGGCGCGTAAATCCCGGTTATTCCTCTTTCGTTATAGTTCCATGGTAATCCAATTATGTGACAAAAACAGAACCAAACTACAGTGTCAGATTCGCACGCACTATACTCCGCAATGCACTATTTTGCGTAAATTCGCAGCTATCAAGAGTCTATTGTTTCACACCATAAGCACTAATTTCAAAATTAAACTAGCACATTTTACGCATAATCATTCACATTATCATATCGTACACAATTTACATATTATGCTATAACATCATAGATCGAGAAATACACGGAAAGCCTCCTTGGCGGTTTGCACACAGCAGCAAGTTGGGCGATCCGGACAAATATGATATAGGGGTTACCAATGTAAATCGCGGGCATGTTATACCAATTATTCAGTATTATGTACAGTAACCTAAATTTCGTGTAGTATTTTGCTTTGTACAATACAGTATTATACATTTACACTATTTTGTAAATCCATCCTAATGATCCTATTTTCTATATATTCGTATATCATTGCTGTGACTTTTAATAGTGCAGCGTTGAATGGTAGAATGTTAGAAGAATCTTTTTTCCAGTTCTTCGCGGTATGTACAGTACAGCGTAGGCTGTATGAACTCGTCATGCCATACCCATAAGTCTTTCAGATGAATTGTGGCTGCGGGCAGTCGCGCCTTATTGGTGTAATTATTATTAGGCTTGGCTATGTCGAAATAACTTCGTTCGCTAGAAATTAGGGTAGATTTTTTTTAAATGGCGTTTATCTTACTTATATATTCTTACTACGCGCTAAAATATGACTGTACATTTTTGGTATGATTTAATTGTGAATCGGCGGCCATTTTAAAAATGGCCGACGTGGACGTCGATTTGGTCAGACCTATATAACTATGACATGTGATATATCAAATCATATGTATTTCAACTAGAAAATATAAATAACCATACAAAATGTTCTGTACTTTGAATGTTAACCCTCTAAATACAAAAACTGTGGTTATTCGGGTCCATGCGTGGAGACAACTGCATACTGACTACGTCAAGAATTGCTGAGTAGTTACATGTTCCCTAACTATTGCTCTTCAACGTTAGAGGGGAGGCCATTGCACTTTTTTGCTTTGTATCCAATATGAGCGCCAAATCCAAGATGGCCGCCAAATTTAATATAAAAAACTCAATAAATCCCCTCTGCACTACCTAAAGTTATATTTTGTGTTATATTTTGACATTTTATGTGGTTTTATTGGCACGTAAACCATTGTTATATGATCAGAAATTCTCAGTGCGCTTTAAAAATCCAATATGGCTGCCAAAATACAAGATGGCTGGTAAATTCATTAAAAACCTCCATACATGACCCAGTTCTGTGTACAGGTTTGATATTTTATGGGATTTTATTGGTAGACAAACGTTGGTATATGATTCAGAATTATCAAAGTGCTTCAAAAATCCAAAATGGCCGCAAATATCTAAGATGGTCGCCAAATAGTTTGATTGGGCTTGGGCTTAGTCAAAAACTCCATTATGTCACTTCTACTTGACCGATTTGAATACTATTTGCATATTTGTTTAGGTTTTATTGCATGGGGAAGCTCAGTGGTGCACACTAGTACAAGCACAGTTTCATGAAAACATCCAATATGGCTGTAAAAATCTAAGAAGGCCGCCAAATACAACCCATAGTATACCATGTCTACATGACCCTACATGACTACATGATCGTTTGACATTTTATAGGCTTTTATTGGTAGGTTAACCCAGTTAGGATATGATCCAGAATTATAAGTGTGTTTCAAGTCAATAATGACCACAAAAATCCAAGATGGCCCCTGCAATAAAACCTCATAAAATTAGCAAAGAGTATTCAGATCTGTCAAGTAGAAGTGACATAATGGCGCTTTTGACTATTTGGTGGCCATCTTAGACTTTTGCGGACATTTTGCATTTATGAAGTACACTGATAATTCTGGATCATATAGTTAGGTTTGTCTACCAATAAAATCCCATAAAACAGCAAACTAGTAAAGAACAGGGTCACGTAGAGGGGATTTATTGAGGTTTTTACTTTTTAATGAATTTGACAGCCATCTTGGATTTTGGCAGCCATATTGGATGTTTTTTTATGAAACTGTGCTTATACTAGTGTGTACCACTGAGCTTCCCCTGAAATAAACCCCCAAAAAATGCAAATAGTATTCAAATCGGTCAAGTAGAAGTGACAAAATGGAGCTTTTGACTATTAATTTGGCGACCATCTTAGATTTTTGCGGCCATTTTGGATATTTGAAGCACACTGATAATTCATATACCTACGTGTGTGTGCCAATAAAACCACATCAAATGTCAAAATATAACACAACTGGGTCATGCAGAGGGGATTTATTAAGTTTTTTATATTAAATTTGGCGGCCATCTTGGATTTTGGTGGCCATATTGGATACAAAGCAAAAAAGTGCAATGGCCTCCCCTCTAACGTTGAAGAGCAATAGTTAGGGAACAGGTAACTACTCAGCTATTCTTGACGAAAGTCAGTATGCAGTTGTCTCGTCGCATGGACCTGTATAACCACCTTTTTGGTACTTAGAGGGTTAACATTCAAAGTACGGAAAATTTCGTATGGTTATTTGTATTTTTTAGTTGAAATACATAATATGATTTGATATATCACATGTCATAGTTATATAGGTCTCACCAAATCGACGTCCACGTCGGCCATTTTTTAAATGGCCACCGATTCACAGTTACGTCATACCAAAAATGTACAGTCATATTTTTAGTTATAAAATTAGACGTGGCATACAAAAAATACCATATATATAAGAACATCTACCCTAATTGCTAGCGAACGTACATAGCCAAGCCTACTGTTATACAGTGTTATAATGTGATTATACGTACTTACTGTAATTATACGCTTATATACTTCATACTATACTTATTAATACTGTATTATCTATATATAAATAATAAAATTAAAATAAATAAAAGTGTATAATCTAGAATATACCTTATTTGTAGTATTTTTTTTGTTATAACCTACATAGCCTTTGAATTCAATCATTTATTATGAGAAACACCTGATAAAATGTACAAACCTACACTCTAAAAACTAGCAACATGTTATGTGTTGTAACTACAAATATTACATGTTATGTGTCTAATATTTTACACATGATACATGTCATGTGTTTAAAATATTAAAAATATCTTATCATTAACA
>WNLI01196626.1:0-13148 GCA_025802215.1 Wirenia argentea | reverse complement strand
AATAGACGTATTAGAACAGTCACATACAAAATTAGATCCTTTATTTGTTGAAATCTTAACACGGGAAGATTGATTTCCCAAAATTCATAAAAATCGTTCAGTATTATCGCAACAAATTTCACATTTTTTTGGGTCTGTAAAGTTTGAAATAAGGAATTTCCAGCGATAAACTGGCATATCGGTATATAATTTAAGCACAACTTATCCAAAATATAAATCTATCATGTATCATATTTTTATTTAGACGAATATCAACAAATATAAAAATGTGTACTTTAAAAAAATTCAATAATTTGAATTCTGCAAAAGTGAAAAGATAAATATTTCTATAATATTGTAGGTACACTTCAGAATAATTATGTATAAGTATTATTACTATGGCTGTACCTAATGTAATTATCATAATCTACTACAAGAACAATACAGTATAGTACACGTAGAAATGTACGATTATGCTATAATATGTAGGTATAATAAAGTATACATCTACAAAAAATCATTGGAAACAGTTGCGCGAAAAAATATAACATGATATATAGAAAAAACAATATAGATACAGTATGATATAATTAGATATAAGTAGCGACAGTGAAACATTCGCGATAGATGAGAGATAAATAGATATATAATTTAACAAAAACAATATCAAAACAACTGTTCAAATATTTTTCACAAAGTGTATACTAAGCCTATACAACACAAATAATTTATTATACAGCATACACTCTTTGTGAAAATGATTTGTTTTCTGTTTTTTATAGAAATTACAATCATACAATAACAAAACATTTAATGTCCATTATGGCCCAGTCCATTATAGCCCTGTCCATTATAGCCCAGTCCATTATAGCCCAGTCCATTATAGCCCAGTCCATTATAGCCCTGTCCATTATAGCCCTGTCCATTATAGCCCTGTCCATTATAGCCCAGTCCAATATAGCCATGTCCATTATAGCCCTGTCCATTAATATCCCTGCCATTATAGCCCAGTCCATTATAGCCCAGTCCATTATAGCCCTGTCCATTATAGCCCAGTCCATTATAGCCATGTCCATTATAGCCCAGTCCATTATAGCCATGTCCATTATAGCCCTGTCCATTAATAGCCCTGCCATTATAGGCTCTCTCATATAAACACAATATTCATATGTATAAAAATACAAGCTATAAAAAAGTACAATGGGCATTGAGTTGAAAAAATACTCCGATTACAAATTTACAGTATACCCCCTGTTTTCTTTCTAATAGCTATAATAGAAATAACCTTGCCATAAGAAGATATAGCTAAAATGGAAAGGGATATAACAAACAAGAAGACATCAGCAAAAACACTTACTCTTTTATACATATTCATCTATGTACGTATGCCCTATTTGGCTTAGCTATATGTTAGTTTGTTAGTTTAATGACTACATCTACTGTATGTATACACTCTGTAATTGCGAGCCAGAAACACATTTGAACATTTGAAATTTTCGATAATTAACTATATAATTATTCTACTCATTAACATTTATGACATACCGTACATAATATATAGTAGACTACATCCTTGGCAGTCAGGTTAACTACATAATAGGTCCGAAAAAGTGAAAAAATAGAAACGTCATATAGTTAAATGTGATATTCATACACTGTAGCTGATGTAGAATAATCCTACTCTACACAAATTATACAAACTGTATAGAAATTGTACATTTTCAAAAAAAATTTCGCCCAATTCGTAACATTGAAGGTTTTGTAACAACGAATAATAAACAATAGACATGAACAGAATTGGAAGATCATTAATATAACATAACATACTGTAACATAGGTGATACGTTCTCTTCTAAAACAAATGTGACAATAATAATTTTAATGCAAAATTTATTAGAAAATGTGCGAGATATTTTGAGAAGAGGTACATTTAAACAAAGATATTTGAACCGAAATCATTTACTTTTGAACTTTATACTCAGTAATCAGTACTGTATGTGTGTGTGACACTGTGTGTGTACGAGTATGTGTCCATACTATCACACACTCTGATAAAGAGAATGTCGAGAATGACCAATATATCGGATTTAAAATCAAAGTGTCACATTTATTTTGGACCAAAGTGCGTGTAAGAGGTATAGGCTATAAGGAACAAATAGAAAAAAATTATGTACAACTAGAACATGTATGTACAAATTGTAAAATCGCCTAATTTGATCATACTGCTATGATAATGTTAAATAATTGATCTTGTGTTCCACTAATCAATATTCTAGACAATTAAAGTGAGTAAAGTAAGTATATATGAATTTGGTCTCGATGCATGTATCTCGATCCATGTATCTAGGACTGAAAACCTTCTCCACCAACAACACTCCCACTGATCCTCCCACTGATCCTCCCGCGCCTCAGTTTACCATTGACGCTAGAGGCTCCAGATCAGGTGAACCACCTGGAGTCCACCTCAGCAATAAGCCATGGCATGCATCAATAATTGATTCATAGCCTTGGCATTGGCTATGTCAAATCTGTAGCAAAGATCCTTAATACATCTGTAGTATAGAGTTATTTTACTTGTTCAGCTGCACTTGTAATATAAATAAGTAATCTTTATAAAATAGTGTTACACATTTTCTTAAAATTTATTGATATTACTATTTATATCTAGACATAGTCCAGGGATAATAATGCCATATGGTTTTATTCAACAGACACTTTGATATTAAAATAACTAAATCTAAATGTTATGAAAAAAGTTTAGGCTACACAGTTACGAAGATGGGAAATATGATTTTTTGTTGTATTTATTATATTAGGTATAGACTGGCATATTATTATTAAAAGTGAAATATGTTTGCCCTAAAATAATGTGTGAATTTATGGGTAAAGTGACAGGTTTTTATTGAAAAAGTGTGACATTTATAATTTTTTTTATATCACATCCGCCAAATGTCAGTCTGACATCATGGTCATTAACACTGAACAAAGCATCCAATGTACAGATAGCCTGTTGGTAAGCTAGTGACTAAAGTGAGACACAAAATCACACTGATGTGTTACAATATGTTATAAAAATTTAAAAAACTATTTCCCCCCCTATTTTTTCTTTATGCCAAGTATCACAATTCACTTACGAATTGCTACATATTATATTAATTGATAACTAACAATTTATAATATCACTATGGTAAGAGAATATGTAGCCTACTATTTCAGTTATGATAAATTGTAAAATAAACAATTGTATAACATTGAAGACGAAGAGACTAATATTATTATAGTTCAAAGTTTGTGTATATTGCTTGTATGCATGAGGCATGATAAATTGGCCATTTCATTAGTAGTTTTAATTAATGGATGTTGTAGTTAAATAACAAAAATATACACCAACTTCGAGTGTACTATACATATGATAAATATTATAATATTTACATCTATTTACATTATTTACAGTATAATAATATATATACAAATTTCTCAAAATTCTTTTAAATTATCTTGAAACATATTTTAATTTCACTTAAAATGTTGAGAAGTAGGAGTACATGCCTTATTAAAAAAAATATGCCACCTTATGTTTTTTTTTGGTAAACATAATTATTTATTTTCGCTTGAATATTTTGCTTTCATAAATATTACAATATTTTAAGAAGTTGTGTAAATTGTAGGAAAAAAATTCAATATTAAATATTGCAATATATATATGGACATAATAATATAGACATAATAGATTATTAGTATCAGTGCATTACATAAAACATTTATAACATGATATTGAAAATCCTATCAGAATTCTGAAATTCAGTTATCTGAAAATTGGCCATGATTGAATTACGTGAGAAATTACCATATATTTTGGCAAATTTATTGTTAAACTTAAGTACGCATTATTTTTGGCTTATTGGACAAAATAAAAGTATCGTGTTATTAACATAGGACACATTCAAGGATTGTCTAATCTCATGTGAAGTGTAGTATTCAAAGACTCGCAAATAAGTACAAATGATTGAATCACAAGGTGAACTTAAAATAAAATTAATTAAACAATGAAAAGGATAAGTAATGTTTGAATTTCAACAGAACAAAATAATATTCAAGTTAGAATTCTAGTAATGCTAGCATGACACGAAAAGCAAAGCAACGAAATAATAGAATTCTAAATGTGAATATAAAAGTTTTATGTGAATATATCATTTTTAAGTGAATATATCATTTTTAAGTGAATATATCATTTTTAAGTGAATATATCATTTTTAAATGAATAAAATATAACGTGAAGAATAATCAAATGGTTGAACACAACATTCTAATAAACACCTATGTAAAGAAAGTAATCAGGTTTGCATCAATAATTCCATAAAAAGATGACAATACTATGTATGATTTGCATTTTTTGATTACGGATTTCTACGCATAAATTGGTATTGCCACTGCTAACATGCACATAGTGGACCTTTGGGTTGCGTGGTATGAAATTTGACAGTGTTGTTGTCTATGTTGCTTCAATAAAAGTTGGTCACAGATATTTGACCTTTTTGGTGAAGTGGCAGCTACCAATATTGACCACGTTTGGTCTAAGCCATTTTCCCGTGATGTAAACTGTCGGTACACCCTCTAAAGGCATCCCTTTTTATATTGTTCATCAAACATCAATCTTATACCTTTTAGCGTGAGCTATTGACTGGAACTTGAAAACCCACCAACTTGATTCGACGTGTGAACAGCAGAGAACTGTCACAAAAACAGTTCGACAGTGGGGCGAGATGTCCAGAGTTAAACCGTTACCCAGTACCGACACATTAAGAGGTCTTGGGATGAAACATTACCCAGTACCGACACATCATACTTTGCTGTCTCTATGATGCACACTCTTCACTAGTCCATTTCAGAATGATGTTTTCTCCGGTGTCCGTCATAATTGTGTGAGAAGTACGCCTGTACGGCACGTCACGTCTATTTTGTCTCCGGCATCTGTGATAATTTTGTGAGATGTACGCCTGTACGTCATGTCACACGTCTATTTTGTCTCCGGCCTCTGTGATAATTGTGTGAGATGTACACCCGTACGGCACATCACATGTCTATTTTGTTTCCGGCCTCTGTGATAATTTTGTGACATGTACGCCTGTACGGCATGTCACACGACTATTTTTTGCGGACGACCCTCTTCTCTTCGCGCTCCTTTATACGTTTCTCCTTATCCGATTGCTTTTTCTCCTTTTCAATGGCGAGTTTCATTTCTTTGATTTTACGTTTGAGGACGGCGCGATCGGCGTTGCTTGTGACTCCAATAGACTGTGGGTGGGGTGCAGGATAACTTATAATACCCTCAGAACGGCGGAATGGTGCCACTATTTATATAATAAAAACTGATCACGAGGGCACTATACAGATACATCACGAGGGATGACTATAATCCATATTCCGTATAGTGCCCGAGGGAGGAGTTTCTATTTTTTATTGGTTAAAATCTCGTCACGTGGGTGTACGTTAATCACTCCTCAATAATACTAATCTTTTTGTCAGCCAAAATTAATTCCATCTAGAAAATTCTATATTATATCTATGTTTGAAACACTGAGGAAGAACCTATAGTTGTGACGTCATAAATCGTCAGAAATCGTATAGTGGAGCACCGACTGACCTTTAATTAAATGTCAGTGGGAGAACCTCGATTCACTAGTGCGCCACTATTATATAGTGGTGCACTTCACAATCGAACTGGTCCACTATACGCTTTTAGTGCACGTGGCGAGGTTTTGACCAATGAAAATGGCGTGAAAAAATGGGGTATGAACTAAAGCGTGTTAGTTCATACACCTATTTTCCCCGCGATTTTTATTGGTTAAAACCTCGTGCACTAAAAGCGTACCTATAGTGGCGCACCTCAGAATCGAGCTGGTCCACTATATGATTTCTGACGATTTATGACGTCACGATTTGGCGAACACACAACTATAGGTTCTTCCTCAGTGTTTCAAACAGATATATAATACATAATTTTCTAGATGGAATTAATTTTGACGGACAAAAAGATTATTGAGGAGTGAATCGAGTGATTAACGTACTCTCAACGTGACGAGGTTTTAACCAATAAACATATCTTTAAAAAATAAGAGTATGAACTAAATATAACAGAAACTGGTACCTCGGGCACTATACAGATTATAGACCCGTTTCTATTATATAATTAGACTATGGTGCGAGAGGTGCCAGTATCGAATGATTCGAATCAAAAACTCGTACTTTATCTGGCTTGTATTTGTTATGTTCTCTGTGGTGTCCTTAGGCAAGGCATGTCAGGTAATCCTGACCAACTGTAGAAATGGGCACAGATTGTGAAAATTCTCCTTAGATGGAGTAGGCATTGGTTGAGGCTGTGCAATATTGTAAAGGGTACGCTGGCGTACATTAGCAGCGCTTTCCGGCCTTTCCCTCTAACATATTGCTGTTAAAGCCAGTTGTCTATGTTTGGGCCTTAAGCCTTAACGGAAAAATCTTTACATAAATTATAACTTATCCTATACCAAACACCATTATTGCCTGCACCGAATGATGGCTTACTGCATATGTCTATGCACTTATATTCAATTTGAATGGGTACAAATAACTTTATTTTGACAATGTCAAATGGAAGAATTTATGGGAATTAAGTTAATAAACCCTCGATTTAAGTGTGATTTGGATGCCAACATATGCTTTAATAAGAGTTGACGGACTACAGATACAGGCGATTGAATAGTAAGTGTTAGGTCTGTAATACATCAATTAGCAATGGTGTATTTGTATTCTATACAGTTCAGTGAACAAAATTTTAATAAAATTTACATTATGTTCGCAATGTATTGCGTAGGCTATATCCTAATATTGAGTGCAGGCCTGATACAATTATGCCAATGCATTAACTGTGCACATTTATATCAGGTATAAAGCAATTTATACTACAGAATACACAGATTGTGACGTCATGACAACTGCGGGTCGAAACTCTCAGTATGTGGGAGCAAAACGTCGAGCGCAAAAAGTTAGTGTGACTGTGTAAAAGTTAAACTCTATACTATGAACTTTGACCAGTCTGGTAAACGTGTTTACTCAGATCAATTAATTCATGAAGACATACCTTGAGTTTGGTAGCATCCATCACCAGGAGCTGGCCACCACTGACTTTGTGCTCCCTGAACTGGGGGATGTATTGATCCATTTCAATAGCCATGAGCCAATGGCAGACCTGCTCTTCAGACCACTCCACGATGGGGCACGAGTGGTATTGGTTTGGCCGCTTGTGGGAAACGGATTCCTGCAAAAATAGTCAATACAACACCATAGCCTACGTAAGGTTAGGGTGGTGAATTAAGAAAAATCATTTAAAGTGAGACTACATTCACTGTATACCATCTATATGGAATTTACAGGTAACAGTGCACAAATGCATGAATTATACCATGAATGATTGAAGGTACAGTCGTACTTTAAACTTCCGAACATAGAAATTTCCCCTGCAGAGATTTCATGCGACAATCATCACTAGGAAAGACGCCTAAGAGCCATGTTGCTGGATGCTTTTAGCAAGGTACCAAGTCCTGGAAGCCTTTAATCGTGGCATCTAGTAATGGATGCCTTTGAGCAAAGTACCATGTTTTGGATGCCTGAGTGAGAAACAAGGTCTGAAAGGCTTTCAGCATAGCACAGTCCTGGATACGAGAAAGGCACTGAATCATGGAGGGCTAGGGAGACACCGAGTCATGGATGCCTTTGTGCATGGAAGCGATTCCTGGATGCCTCTGAGAACGAAAGTGAGTCTGAATGCCTTGGAGCAAGGTATCATATCCTGGATGTCTTTAAGGCAGGCACCTACTAATGGATGCCTGAGTTCTGGATGCCTTTGTGCAAGGCACCGAATCAAGGATGCCTTTGAACAAGGGGCAAAGTTCTGAATGCCTTTGAGTGAAACACTAAGTCACGAATGCCTTCGAGCAAGATACCGAGTCATGAATGCCTTCGAACAAGACACCGAGTCATGGATGCTTTTGAGTGAGACACCGAGTCATGGATGCCTCTGAGCACGACAATGGGTCTGAATGCCTTTGAGCATGGTACCATGTCCTGGATGCCTTTGTAAGTGAGACCTTGTCATGGATGCATTTGAGTGAAACATGAGCCATGGATGCCTTTGAACAAAGCACCGAGTTATGAATGTTCTTGAGAGAGACACCGATTCATGGATGCCTTTGAGTGAGAGACACAGAGTCATGGATGCCTTTGAGTGAGAGACCGAGTCATGAATGCCTTTGAGTGAGAGACACTGAGTCATGGATGCCTTTGAGTGAGAGACACTGAGTCATGGATGCCTTTGAGTGAGAGACACTGAGTCATGGATGCCTTTGAGCAAGAGATCGAGTCATGGATGCCTTTTAGTGAGAGACTGAGTCATGAATGCCTTTGAGTGAGAGACCGAGTCATGGATGCCTTTGAGTGAGAGACCGAGTCATGGATACCTTTGAGTGAGAGACCGAGTCATGGATACCTTTGAGTGAGAGACCGAGTCATGGATGCCTTTGAGCAAAGTCATACTTGCCCCGACTAGTCGCTGAACATTTACTGGGGTTTTGGAGGAAAAATCGAGTGAAATTTTAAAGCCTGCAGGACAATGAAATATATGTTGTCTGTGACAATTGAGACAATGAAATAGGTGTTGTCTGCGGAAATAGTATCTGCATGGCTTTGGAATCATTTTTATTAACTCTTTGACTGCCAGGATAATTAATTGCATCTTCTCATGACGTATATATACGTCTTTGGCAATCAAGGAGTTAAAAGAAGCGCATGCATCTAGTACTATATTATTATCGTTTACCGGTAATATTCATTCATACTTACACTAACATCATTTGAGGAGGGCAGGGGGTTGAAGGTATACATAATTTGACTTCCGCCACTTTCTTCTGGCTCCGAGGGTAAACCGCCTGACGTTACGGTTCCGTCATGGTGGTTGTTGTGTGCTGTCGAACATATATACAAAATTTGAATAATATCACCAGGTTCAATTCAACAAACAGTCGTAACAGTTGTTTAGTGGTGTAATAGCACAGTGGGGAGCAGAAGGTCGTGGGTTTGAATTGTTTCCGCGCCGATCTGACAGGTGGATAATAGATCCTTTAAAAAATATCAACACGGAATACTTTCTGATGGCTAGGCTATTGATCAATGAAAACTTCATTACTAGCTACAACAAATGCACATGTTTCATTTATAACTACGGTATTTAAAAGTAAACAAAACAAATTTTAAATACAAAATCCCACTACCACAAGCATTAGTGTGCAATGCATGCGTAAAAAGAATTGTGAATAGTGCACGTACATGTAATTTTAAATAGATGTCCTTTTCACATAGTTTCGCATAGTGGTAGTATGGTATATAGTACATATAACATGCATGCAGAAATCAAGCAGTGGAGATAACATGTCCCATACAACAATCTAAACTGGCCAAAAGTGATGAAGAAACTATCTGTCGCCTATCTCTTTAATCGAATATTTCGGGAAGATGCCAGCAGAATATAAAAGCTTTCAAGGTATTACAGTAAAAATATACACTCTGTTCCCCCAAAAAACGTTACACTTTAATTTTCTTTCCGTGTACACTAATTATATCATATATCAAAAAGTTTTTCATACATTTTTCTTTCCTTTTACACACTTAACATACATAGATTTCGGAATATAAAAATATGTGAAAATATAATCCAAAGGTCAAAGGTCAGGCATCATAAATTTGAAGAAAAAATACAGAAATACACATGCATAAAATGACCTTGACGTTTGACTTGTATATAATTTTTGGTATTATGATAAAGTACTGTTGACACTTTTACCACATACAAGGTATATTACTAGTGATATAATTTCTTTTTTCTGAGATATGGCTATATTGGACAAATCCATTAAATGTAGCATTTGACCTTGACCATTGACCTTTCAAAATATTTCACCTGTTTTATAATTTGTAGTTGATGGATACTTAGTATGTAAAGTTTCATTAAAATACATTATAAAGTTTTTTTTATGTACAACATATTTTCTGTTTCCAAAATGAGGTGTAACGTTTTTTATGGAACAGAGTACAATAGTGCTTGTATACCTGTATGGGAAGCTGGGTAACCGTGGTCGAGTGAAGTGGACGAGAGAAGAGTTACTGCCCCTGTTTCATTAGAATCATCGTCGCTAAGGCCCCGACTGGATAAGAGAACAATGCCAGATTGTGGGGTGGGGGCGGGGCCTTCACCGGGGCGCCGGGGTGGGCGTGGCGGGGCCGTACGTGGCCTCTCTGTGGATCAATGTTTGCTAAGTCTAGGTTCCCGCTATATTAGTACCTATTAGATCAATGGGTGATGGCAAAATTGAGGTTTTTAAAAATACATTTTTGTGTTCAAAATCGAAATTAGGTATAGAAATAGGTCACTGGTACACTTAGATTTGTAATTTTCCATCTAAATTGCCGAGTATAACATTATATTTGGAGCCAAAACACCGGTATCCTTAATTTGGTGGCCGTCAAAACCTCGACTGCATTTACCTGCTTATCTCCCTTGTTCAGAGCTCTCCATTCAAAATACATCCACGGTAAACATCCGTCAAATCCCGATATGTAGATAAATTTGGTATCTGTCAATTACAAGTAAAGATATCTATTTCAATGTGGGAATGTGGAATACGTTTTTGTCAGAAATCCGTAATTTGAGGTCGTCGTAGGTCTCTTACTATTCTTTTTGTTCTTTTATGAAAAAAATATATTTGATATTGACAAAAAATGAGATCAGGAATAGTTTAGTAATTAGGAAAGTATTTCATTAGGATATAAAACTACATTTTCAATGGGGATTCTTCATAAAACTCGAGAGTCGCCAGGGTTTTAAAAAGGAAAGTGCCACTTTTCTACACCACATTTGTGGGTTGCGTTATTCGTCAAATGTCGGTGTACAATACGTGCTATAGGGAAAGCGTGCTCGTTACAATAACATGCAAACATTTCACCATAGCCACACCGTGATATAAAGAATTATATTTGAATAAGTCTTGATTGAAATCAACTATTTGAATTGTGTGTATAATGCATTCAATAATAATTGTACATGTATTAACATGCAATCCATGCAATCATGTATATCGCAGACTATGTACAGTACAAGAATACAATGACATGCATATAACAAACTGTAGTCTATGTGCTACACTACATACAATACTGTACTATATAAATTGTACATATTTCATGGAATTATTTACATTATTCCATTATAGCACTGTCTATATATACTACTAATGTAATTAAAAACAGACAAAACTTAATTTAAACAATAGTAAATGAAATGGTGTGTTATGTAACTTTTTCCAACATGCATCATCATCATTAACATTTTTAATAGCCGAGGGCTCTCATCGTGCCATACACTCCAGACTATAGCTACCTGCAAGTCCCCAGTGCTTTGTAAGAAAATTCCGACTATATATTATAAGAAAGTATTACTCGCTGACATACACACGGGGTGGCACGTGATCTAATTTTGCGCGATATGGCCGCCATCTTGGATTCAAGATGGCGACTGCAAAATGTTTAAACGCGTGTGTCTACAGTACAGTACTATAATAGATACATATGTATAGATACGCGACAATGTTAACAGTGTGACGTCATAATATATTCTGTATAAAGTGGGTCAGCGTGACCTACATTTTTCCAGTAATTAGGTCAAACAATGGTTTTGCATTTTTTAGCATATCTCGGGAAGTTTTAGAGTTATGGTCTACTTCAAATTTTGGAATCTACATGCTCGTGATTTCCCGCAATGACGTTCCTAAACGGGTCAGGTTGGCCCCCCTTTTTGCGCACAGGACAGAATTTTGCTTACTTTGTTTACGTCGTTATTAGGTCATTATTTATCACGTGTATGTATAGTTCGGTATGCACACACACTGACACCTTCTTTTAACATTCTGATCGAAATTAGGTCGCAGTGACCTAATTTGCATGTACAAGACTTAATTAAATAAAGGTATCAATTTCGAATTTAGCCGCGTTTCGACTGACTATGTACAAAAACGTTACGATATATACGTTAACTTATGTAGTACGTACATTGCTTGTTCATGGTACTTACATGAACTGCTGGGCACATGTCACAATTTCTTTTACTTTGGGCGCTATGGTTAGCTTAAAACAACATCGTCATTTGTGTGAGTTTTTGCAAATTTATAGGGCTTATTCTATACTCGATTTTAACTTACCGCGATGCGCCGTCATATTTTCTTTACAAAAACCCAAAATATGTACAAATCTGATCAGAAACGTCCGATTTATTGCTCTTTCAATACTGTCGGCTGAAAAACAACTTTGAAAGCCACCCAAGATCACGCTTCAGATACGACGAGTCAATGCGACGTCAATCTGGTTGTTGCAATACTTACAAATAATCAAACATAATTCAAGTCGGTCATATTAAAACGCAATAACTTGGGTATTTCTGATCGGATTTGGACATACTTTGGGTTTTTGTAAACAAAATATGACGGGGCATCGAGGTAAGTTAAAATCGAGTATAGAATGAGCCCTCGAAATTTGCAACAAATGACGATGTTGTTTTAAGCTAACCATGGTCTGTTCAAGGCACCATAGGGTCCAAAGTAAAAGAAATTGTGACATGTGCCCAGCAGTTCCTGTAAGTACTAAGAACAGGCAATGTACGTACTTCATAAGTTAACATATATATCGTAACGTTTTTGTACATAGTCGGTCGAAACGTGGTCAAATTCGAAATTGATACCTATATTTAATTAAGTCTTGTATATGCAAATTAGGTCATTGCGACCCGATTTCGATCAAAATGTTAAAAGAAGGTGTCAATGTGAGTGTATACCAAACTATGTATACACGTGATAAATAATGACCTATAACGACGTGACCAAAGTAAGCAAAATTCTGGTATGTCCTGTGCACAAAAAAGGGAGCTGACCTGATCCGTTTAGAAACGTATTATTGCAGAAAATCCAACACTATCACTAGCATGCACATTCCAAAATTTGAAATAGATAGCTTTAAAACTTCCCGAGATATGCTAAAAAATGCAAAACCATTGTTTGACCTAATTACTCGAAAAATGTAGGTCAAGCTGA
>WNLI01196515.1:0-13153 GCA_025802215.1 Wirenia argentea | reverse complement strand
TACAGTACATCGTAGACTTTAATCTCCATTATCTCCATAAATTAAAATAAAAATATGTCTGGGATGTCCCACTCTGGTTCTAGACCCCTCAAATGGCGTATAATTGTAACATTTCAGAACATGTCCGAGTCAGACGAACCAAGCGAACCACGACGCTCAAGTCGCCTCTCACTCTCAGCTCAATCCCCGCTCACAACCACGCCCGTCACGCCATCTACCAAATCTACCCCAAAGCGTCGTAGTGGATACATCACAACACCGACAACGCAAACTCCGTCACCCTCAACCCGTAGCTCTAACGATGTATTCGGTCTGTCAGGATGTGGAATAACGAAAGAGGATGCGGTCATTAGAGGATGTCGGCTTCCAACCAGTGATCAAGTACTTCGGTGTCTCATGTACCATATTGAAGATGGCAGATGTACAGGAAGGACATCACGATATGATTCAGCTAAAATCGTTCATGACCAATTAGTTGGATTCTTTGAAAAGGGCAACATACCACAAATAGCGGATAAGAGAGCTTGTGAAAGAATAGTTAAACTTTTCGATGAAAATTCAAAAATTCGTGCGATACCGGTTGAAAGGCGATCAACAGTTCAGTCAATTAAGAAACTACAGACAATGGAAGAGACATTAAAGAAAACTTTTCCGATGTGGCCCGCAAATGCTGAACAATTGATACACAATGACGAGGACAAATTATTTTTCCGATCGATGTTGACGGATCGCACCGCATCATTTGGTGGTCACGATAAAGTCACGGCTGGAAAGGTAAAGCGGCGCCTTATACGAGAGGAAAAAAGCTTGGAACGATCTACTAAACAGATTAAACTAACCGCGGAAGTACATCAACCAATCAACGACAATGAACTTGACACTGAAATTGACGCTGAAGACATAAATGACGCCGATGTGGATATTAGGATCCCTAAATCACAAAGCAGAGCTCATCGACGTATTTGTCAACCTGGAACATCCGCGTTCATTCCCCATGACATTCTCAAACGACCCAAACTAGTCGCTATAGCTGCTCGCATCAAGATGACGCCGGCCCAACAATCTGCATACACGGCAGCATTGATCGAAGAAGTTGGAGGAGATTCTAGTAAAGTAGTTACGTCGTACGCCTCAGCTGATCGTGCACGCCGTCAAACTGTACAAGAAATAGCCGACGAACGTAAAAATCAGTGGGAATGTCCACAGTTTGTGACTTTACATTGGGACTCGAAGTTGATGCCACAGTTAACCGATCCAAATATCCAAGATGAGCGCTTAACTGTTGTTGTCGGAAATAACGATCAACTCAAACTTCTGGGTGTTCCGAAATACACGCCAGGTACTGACAAATCAACGGGAGGTATCGTTGCTAATCTCACAAGTGAACTGCTACACGAGTGGAACTGCTCAGAAAATGTCGTCAATATGACATTTGACACAACCGCGTCGAATACTGGCCATGTCTCAGCTGCGTGTATTTCGATTCAAGAGAAGCTCAATCGCGCTCTTCTGTGGTCAGGCTGCCGTCATCACGTTGGTGAAGTAGTCATTACCCACGTATTCACAGACCTCAAGATTGAAACGTCCAAATCCCCTAATGTGACATTATTCACAAGATTTCGAGCTAAGTATCACCTACTTCCATATACGAGCTACGAGAAATTGGCGACATTTTTCATACCGGAGGATACTAGTCCAGACGCCGCGAACTTCCTCGACCGATGCAAAGATCAAGTTCTGCAACTATCCAAGACCGACCTTGCGTTGCGCCGTGACGACTATAGAGAACTTCTGGAGCTCACAGTTGTGTATCTGAATGGCGACGCGGAAGGCAACTTCACATTCAAGCGACCTGGAGCTCTCCACAAGGCCCGCTGGATGGCCAAACTCATATACTCATTGAAGATATGCCTATTTGAAAAACCTCCCTCCGGGAACAATCACGTCACACAGTCAGCCAAGCAAATTGAGAGACTTTGTTACGTTTGTAGCACATGTTTATTGCGAGTGGTGGATGACAAGTACGTCGCCTGCTGATGCACCATGGAATGATCTGCAGCTCTATCATCGCCTACTTGACTACCATGATGTCAACCCTCTCATCTCCGCAAGTGCTCTGCGTGCCTTCAAGCGTCATCTCTGGTATTTGTCATCAGAGATGGTTCCCATCGCGCTCTTCAGTGAAAAAGTACCCGCCGAGGAAAAGAAGTTGATGGCAAAACGACTACTAGAAGTGAGAGCAGATACTCCTTGTCACAAACCTGAAAAACGCTTCGGAACGGCATTCGGAAAACCGACATTTCCACAAATAACACGTGAGACGTCACTCGCTGACTTAATCGACGCAGACTCGTGGTTTTTTTTCTATGTTCTTCGACTGGATTCAGAATTCTTATCACTGGATGTAGACAATTGGTCGCGATCTGAATCTTACATAAAATCTACGCGAAATGTCCGAGCGATTAACGTCGTAAATGATTGCGCGGAACGAGGTGTGAAGTTAAGTGCAGACTTCTTAGAAAGTGCTAAATCAGAAAAACAGTATCAAAACATTCTTCAAGTGGTAGAACAAAATAGGGAAACTGTACCTAACATGCGAAAATCAACCAAGACTGAGAAATAACTCTACTGGACAATGTGGGCATTTACTGGATAATACTTCAAATGGTGAGCTCCATAATTTATTATTATTGTATTATAATCCGATTACATAATACATAATTATTATCATTTCATTCATAAAGTGTACAATCTATATATGTAGCCTATATTATGTTGTCTATAAATTTGTACTATTTCATGTGAGGTGGTATGCATTCATCAACATCCGTGTAAAATGTAACGTCTAGTGCATAATTCATTATAACATTTATTGATATTATTATGTAATATTTCATGAATTTTGAAATATTATATATAATAATTATGAAAAATAAATTTAAATTATATATTTCAGTGTATAAAGGACAACTTCTGTTTAATTTGAGTATAATTAAGCTATTTATAGGGCAAATTTGGGGCATTCATAAAGCCTAATATTGTCCGTGGTGCGGACAAATGGGACAAGTAATTGACCTGATGACGTCAAACTTCGGAGGCTCGGTGGACCCCCTAGCGGTGGTCCGATTTTAAAAATTCTTTTTGTTTTATTATTCGTATATTAAAAGGAAAAAAATTAGGAAGGAGCCAAATAACAAAAATTATTTTTTCAAAAAAGAGGGGCAGCTGATGCACCCTACCGGATATAGATACATCCGCTTTGACTTGGAACTGTTATATTTCATTATAACAATAACCAAAGCCATTCTGATGGTAGAAAGAAGCAGAGACATCCGTTTAACTTGGAACTGTTGTTATATTTCATCCTAACAATAATCTCACCTGCTGCATGTTCATGTATGCCGCCGGGTTATCCAGGTATGTGTTATCACCAGCCACTAGATACCCGTTAGTGTCGATGGGTGTGGGCAGGTATGGGTCGCTCATGATTCGTGGGTCAGCCAGGGTTCGCGGGTCGGGCATGGTGTGTGGGTCTGTCATAGAGCCGGGGAGTGGCGGCATGGAGCGTAGATCGGTCATGGTGCGCAGGTCGGGGAGTGAACGCGGGTCTGACAGGGTGTTTGTGTCCGGTAGCAGCTCTCGTAGATCTATCCTGTACAATGGAAAATAACCCTATATCATATCACAGCATACCATATATCATCACATCATGGGCTTGATAGATGAGAGCATGTTACTTTGTAAAAGGTCATGGGTTCCATCCCAGCAGCGCCAATTTGAGTTGTGGGTTCACTTCCCAAACTGGCAATATGTGACCTGATCTGGCTAAAGCAGTCACAAGAAGCTACTGCTATCTTGATCATGATATCTTGATCATATGTGACTGCTTTTGACAGAATGGTTCACATATGGAGTTGTATGCTACTGTGTCGTAAGGGGCATGGTATCGCTTCTATCGCCATAAATACTGTACCTATATTTTACAATTATGTAACCTCAAATCTATTCACATATCTTCATTTTGGTGTTATTGAAATTTTTGGGAAACGGATTTTCTCAGAAAATATCCGAGAGAAAACCACATATCCATATTTCAATCATCTCTGCACGTGTCCGCCACTTCGCCAAAAGCAAAGTTGCATTGCCGTCCACGTTAGCATGATAGTGTCGAATGGAAAAAATATATTATACTCTGCTGGGGAGGAATACACAATTTGTACAATTTAGCCAACCCCCCACCCCCTACGTACGACCTACCTGTGGCCTGGTTGTGACGGGGATGCGGCTGGTTTAGGAATGGAAACAACCACTGGTATGGTCGGGGGAGGGGGGGGGGGGGGCTTTGTATGAGGCTAACCCATGTATGATACCACCCCCCTCCCCCACACTGTATGGTTGCCTCATATCGAAAGTCTTAGGCTAGTGGCTACTAGTTGTTTGGTTGTTTTATGTACATGTACATTTTAAAATATGTGCAGGACCTACCTGTGCCCTGGTTGTGATGGGGATGCGGCTGGCTCAGGAATGGAATCAACCACTGGTATGGTCGGGGGTGGGCTGGCACTCTCGAACACTTTGGACTCTTCCAACTGCATCACAGACAATGATATTTTAGTACTATGAAAGTACAGCGTGACATTTCTTACACTTTACACCATTATTAAATCTCTATTTACAATACTTTGTAACTTATTATTACAGAGTAACCATACGTTACACACACTTCTTAAAATCCCCATACTATTTTTTATATATACAGTATACGGGGAAGGATGGGTGTGGTTGAGTTATAGGCGATTATAGTTAGTATTAGAAACTTTTTTCAATTTTGGAGAAAAGATGGCAATATTTTATTATTAATAATATCTTATTGAAGACAATATAAACTGAAAACAATGAAAATACGAAATAGCCCGAGTCAAATATGACATAGGCTTACATAATACTGTACAAAATTATTAAAACAATTTTACCTATATGGAAGACTTTTTTTAAGTGTTGGAAGATGTACTATTGCAGTAACAGTAAATAGGTTGCAAATATGTAATTTGCAATCGGACGTCAGTATGTTCGAACCACGATTGTGTAATGGTATAATTTGCGTCTCTGGGCAAGGGAACATAAGCGTGGGCTTGGTTCAATCCACTGTAAATGGCTATTCATAGCGTTCTAGTAGACCATGTCGTGTGGAAATAGAAGCTGATTTACAAATATCAGCTATAGTAGAAAATAACAGTGAAAGGAAGAAATAAAAATTTAGTTGTGTATAATGTATACCACGTTTTTTTTTATTCCATACAGTGCGAGTGTACATCAGAGACAACAAATAAATATCACCACGTAGTCTGACGTAGTCGGACGTAGATATTCAGAAGAACGAAAGTCTAATCTTCAGTTCTCTCATCATTTGTACAATGACATTATGTTGTTTGGAAACTGGGTGATAGTTGAGTGGAATTATGTTGGGTTTTCCAGACGTTATACTGTATACTAGCCCAAAAATTCAAAAACGCTTTTTTAGTTTACATGTTTATTACAACCAGCTATTCGGGGTAGACTGTACACTATGCCTATACAAATTAACTATGGGGTATAGACAACACATGTCGACCCAAGACACCACTATAAACGTCAGTTTGGTTCAAAGAAATGGGTTACAAGATGGATGATTTTTTCTGTAAATTCACCAAAAAAATAGTGTCATTTCTCTTTAAAACATGTCCAGACTCCTCACTGCACACACTTCGTTGCTGTGCCATTGGCATATTTGAGGCGGGTATACACACAGAGGACATTGTACTATATCTGAGCATCTTTGGGATGTCAAAGGGTGTCTAACAGAGACCAGCATCAACGACAACCCGCGACCAACTGATCAATCCACTAATGGTTGAGTGGAACACCCTGGATTTGGGATAACTAAGAACCTGGTATGCTTGGTGTGCAGGTGCATGCTGAGGTGCATTGGGACAAGAGGTAGACACACGATATTATCGACGAATAGAGACATAGACCCAATAGAAAATAGTAACAATAATATTATTATAAAAATTGACATCACAGTATAATATTATAAAAAATAGTTTATAGTATGATATACAGTACAAAGCGTTTCTTTTTTGTGTTAGTATAGATCAGGGGTCTGGTTCGCTTACATGCTGCTTTCAAGCCTTCCAATCATTCCGTCTTTAGATGAAGTCTGATACAAAATTCTAAAAAATTCTATTAATTTTACGAAGCAGGAAATTTTGTCAATATAATGACGGCTACTGTAGAAGATCACTGTAGAACAATTTATACATTTACAGTATGTAAAGCACAAGAGATTACTTATTAGTAGTAACTAACATGGCACTATTACCGCAATGTGGGATTAGCAGGATAGGAGTAGTGGGTTTAGGCTGGTTGAGATTGCTATAAATAGCAAGGAATAACACAAAACAATGTTGGATTGAGTTTACATTCCCCCTGTAGCCAAATGAAAATTTTAATTTTAAAATTGGCTAAAACAATTCACTGTTTTTTAAATATGTAACTAAAAATGTCTCAAGCATGCTAAAAGATGCAGGCAGTGCAGGAGGCCAGTAGCTACGGTAGTAATAAGTATAAGAAAAGGGTGGCAGATACCATAATACGGGAATAATGCAGGGTTCAGATGATGCAGTAGCTACAGTAATTCAAAGAAACGATAATAACAGTACTCACGCCTCCCGTCCATAGGTCGTCACTCCAGTCTTCCATGGGTGCTGAAATATAGGTCAAATGTCACATATAGGTCAAAGGTCACGTATAGGTCAAAGGTCAGTTATAGGTCAAAGGTCAGATATAGGTCAACGGTCAGATAACAGTACTTAGTCACGCCTCCCGTCCATAGGTCGTCACTGGACAGTCTTCCATCGAGTTATGAAATAACAGATATTATACTGTATAGAGGATACTTCATAAAATTTCTCGTACTGCATGGCATATTTGCCCGCGAACGACAGAATATTTGCCCTAAGGCCGAAGGCCAAATATGCGTCGGTCAAGTGCAAATATGAGAAACTATGCAGTATTCTATTTATTTTGCAATCTATATCGACAAAATATAGTTTCCAGTTTCCACCTATTTCGTCCATTTGGGGAAACAAAATTGTATGTTCAGATATCTAGCAACAGCACATATCTCGGCGACGTTCACAAGTTTGGTGAAAAGTTGTTCTTAAAATTTACATTTTACGATCCTACCTTGTTTAGGGGCAGTGTCGGCTGTTTCATTGGTCCATAGATCTATCTGGGGTCCTTGGTCATTGGAAGGTGGAGGCTTGGGATCGAATCCACCACTCATTCGGTATGGTCGACTGCAATGATAACATTCACCAATGAACTGATTGAGACAATCAATGATATGCTACTAACTAGTTATCTAATTTGACGTAATAACATAGGGATAATAATGTTATCATTGGCATTCTTGTACGATACCATTTGGCCACCACGACAAGGTTTAGAAATTTTCTGAAAAATAAACCAGATTACAAGAGTACAAAATGAGTACATCAGAGAAACATAGATCAGCACGGTCTTCAGAAGAACGAAAGTCTATTTTGGTTTCTTCATCATTTGTACCATAGTGTGACAACAGTGACATACGTAAAGTCTACGTCACACGGTCAGTAAATTGGTGAATATCATATTCTGCAGCATTAACCGCCAGCGCAAATATTTGCGTGTAGCGTCATAAATTCCGCCGTTCGCTCAATACCTACTGTACTTACACATGTATGATATTGGTTTTTAACTGTGTGATAGTTGGTTGCATTATAAAATTCCTGAATGAGGTTTTTTTTCCAGTCATATGTTAGCGTTTTCTGCATAAAGATAGTAGTGCTCTACACATCTGTACTGTGGGATACTTTATCAAGTGGGTTTTGCAATTAGTAGTAGGCAAACAATATGATCCTGCGAACCGCCACATGTACGAATGCTCATAGCCCAAGGCAAAGATAGGGAGCATGCACCATATATTGTGCGAGAGTGTATTTTATAGCCTGCGTTCAAATCCACGGTGGCACCGATCTGACAATCTCAATAGGAGCCATCTATGTACCACGAATACTGAGGGCAGCAACTAATGCACTGCAAAAATGAATACAGATTACAGATCTAATATAATTTGCAGATTGCAGAAAGTGACATAAAAACTCAATGGATGTCAATTGCATGACTCGCAACATTCACAATGTTATGTAATTTCAGAATACTTTATAATTGACGCAAAAATTATCAATATGATATAACGCTCTAATCAATCCTGTACATTAGTAATCAATGATATACGTATACAATAAGGAAGTATGAAACTATCAATTTCAAGGAGTAATATTCAATATGTAGACAATATGTCTGCCGGATATACTTCCTTGTTAATAACAATGTATCCTTAACCAGTCAAACCATGTAAATAGGTCAGTAAATCGTACATGCAATGAATGAGTAGCCATGTCAAGATTTTCAGTAAGATATTAAAAGATGAATATGTCGATGAATAAGTATACTATAGCTGTGACATAAGTATGTTGGTTGTACAGGAATCAAATTCATCGCTTTTAGTCATGTGGCCAGACAGCTATTGTGAACGAATATGGATGAAAATCAGGACATAAAAATTACACTCCAGTCATGACTTCTGAACTGCAGTACCAATAGTACCATTACCATCCGTGGTGGCAGATTTCTATTCCGTCTTGGTACACACAGCGGTCGTCTTGTGATAGCCAGAAGGTCGTAAATGACTAACGACCTTCTGACTCTTAGGAGACGCTGCGTTCCAAAGGCAGTAGTACTTATGGGGAAATCAGTCACAATACTTCCCCAATCCATGACTATGTTGCCAAGGGAACATTAATGGACGAATCAATGAATAGCCCAGTTGGGGAATTGAACCTAGTCCCATAATATGTCCAATCGACTGTATGGTATGGTTGGGTTTATGATAAGGTGGGGTGGGTATATGGTACGGTAGGTGCAATGATACAGTGGGTGTATGGTATGCTCACTATGCTGGATGTACTGTACAGTATGGTGGCTGCGTAGTGCGGGTGTATATGGTGTGGATGGCACATGGTATATCATTGGCATGTGTGTATGGTGTGGTGTATGGTGTGGGTGTATGGTGTTGTATGGGTGTATGGTGTTGTATGGGTGTATGGTATGCTTATGGTATGGTGGGTGTATGGTAATGGTACGATGACATACACCATTCACCGCATGCAATGCACCCACCATACCATACACCTATACCTTACAGCCACCATACCATACACGCACTATATCATGCGCCATTCCCCATTCCATACCAAAAAAGGTTACAAATTATACTAGAGGGAAGTAATGTATGTAACATGCAGAGGTTTGTAAGCTATCAAGCTATCTATTTTCATACAGTACCCATAATTTTTGTCAAGCTCTTGCTCTTGCATATGATGACTAGTAGCACTAACCTGGGAGCTGAGCCACGCATGCTGCTCCCTCCTCGTCCTGGCCCGCGAGATCCTGGAACACAATCATACATGATATAGCCCAACACTTCTAAACAAAATATACCACTGATAAAATAGCTGTACGTATGATCGTAACTGGTCAGAAGAACACATTAGACAAAATCAGGACTTGCGAATCCAAAATGAATGATCTTGTCTTAGTGCGTTACCTCGGAATCTAGCCTTCCAGATTTTGTTACCAATTGATGGTATGACTATGAGAAAAGCCAAACGTTCCACGCAGATAGACTGTTACAGTGTTGCCAATTAAAACTAATGACAGTATTTTTTGGTATTTTGATCTAGGAGCGACTTGATGATCTCGGATCGGGAGAGATCAAAGTTATTGGGAAATATAGATATGGGAAATTTAGATAGCAATCTTACACACTATACAGCGCTGTTATTAAAACATACGCTCGCACATACCAGCATACTGTACATGTACAATGGCCGTAAAAGTGATTGATGATGATTTGTCAATGATAAACTGAGGCGTGGAGGATCAGTGGAAGCATTGTCGGTGGTTAGGGTTTTTTCAGTCTTCGCGACTTTTTCTCCCCACCAAGGCAATGTTCTCCACTGATTTCTCCAAAACCTGGGATTTTTACAATCCTTCGAGACCTCGCCTTATGGTCGAGTCATTTGAGCGTTGATGATACGCAAGCCTTGAGCACTTGAGCCGTGCGACTCACCCGATACACACATCGAGAACAGATTTTAAACGAAATTTTTTTACTTCACACTTACCCCCTCTACCGCGACCACGCCCCCTCGACCTACTATCATCCCCATCGTCCATTGGACCACCAAAATCATTTGGACCACGATCACCGCGTGAATTCCCACGACCCCTGGAGAGACGCGGGGGTTTGTTGGTCTGTCTGGGGCGGCGGAAATTGTCTGGTCGGTCATTTTCCTGCAAAAGAAACGATGTAGATTGTAGAAGAGAACCTACAACATGAACTAGAAATGTATATGATACAGTACATGGTGGACATGAAAAATTCACTGTCTATTGAGAACTCATAGTGTAGTGAATAGAGCATGTGCCTTTCACTCGATCGAGAGGCGAGGGTTCGAGGCCGATACTTACAGGGATTTCTCCCGGGTTTTCCACCGCAATTGAGACACATGTAGTACACGGCAACGCGGACAGACGTGAAAGTGCGGTATAGCATATGCACATATTTTTGGCAGTACTAAGGAACATTTATAAATGTTTTGCCAAAATCAATTATGGTTGTACCTAGTTTAGTTTATACTGTGCTTTAAAAAGACCTTCAGCACAAACCCTATCCTATATCCGTCTTACATTTTTTAAGCATTCAACTGACCATACTGATATCTGAATTGTTTAAATGTTGACAGTGTAATGTTATGTAATTTGTTAAGCGATATATTTATCGGTGACACTTATCTGATGTCTTATCTGTTATACTATTATCAGATATTTTATCTGTGATACTTTTATCGATATGTGATACTGATTTTATTATTTAAATTTTTTGCATTCTTACACCCATCACCTGCGTGGTCCACTGTATCTGATTCTGTAAGCCTATCACCCAAACCGTGTGGCAATGGCTCGGTGGTTCAATTGTCTATGTAGCGGGAATACCTGCACCATATACTCCCTATTAAACGAATGAATACGGTACCTTATCTTGCTGGTTGTCATGTCGATCGGATCTATTTCAATCGGATGTGTCTGTGCGTTCATACGCCCATCACCTGCGTATGTTCAATTGTCTATGTAGCGGCAATACCCGTACCATATACTCCCTAACGAATTAATACGGTACCTTATCTTGTTGGTTGTCCTGTCGATCAGACCTATCGGGTCGCTCTCTCTCCCGATCGGATCTGTCTGTGCGCTCGACCTTAGCATTCGTGCGCTCGACCTTAGCATTCGTGCGCCCATCACCCGCGTGGTAATGGCTTAGTGGTTGAATTGTCTATGTAGCGGCAAATGCTGGCAATACCCGCATAATATACTCCCTAAGTTCCTAACGAATTAATATGGTACCTTATCTTGTTGGTTGTCCTGTTCATATGCCTACCACCCACGTGGCAATGGCTCGGTGGTTCAATTGTCTATGTAGCAGGCAATATCCTCACCATATACTCCCTAACAAATTAATATGGTACCTTATCTTGTTAGTTCAAATTAATACGCCTTATACGGTACCTTATCTTGTTGGTTGTCCTGTCGATCGGACCTATCGGGTCGCTCCCTCTCCCGATCGGATCTGTCTGTGCGCTCGACCTTTGCATTTGTACGGCCGTCACCCGCATGGTTCATCTTATTTGGAGTGGCTAGGTTGTGGGTTCGAATCTTGGACTTGTGCACCATAACACATAACAGTTCCTAACTAACTCAAGTATACCTTCGTTTGTCGGTTGTCCTGTCGATCGGGTGTATCTCAATCGGATGTGTCTGTGCATTCGTACGGCGTACGCCATCACTCGCGTGGTTCATAGTCTGCTCAACCCTATAGACTAGTCCCTATCCTAATTATCATAAGTATATCTTATCTTGTTGGTTGCTCTGTCGGTCGGATCTATCGGGTCGCTCTCTCTCCCGATCGGATCTGTCTGTACGCTCGACCTTAGCATTCGTTCGCCCATCAGTGCCATCACCGACATGGTTCTAGTGTCCGGAGAGATCTGGTCTACCATATACAGTTCATATCCTAATTATCGTATAAGTAATAAGTATACCTTATCTTGTTGGTTCTCCTGTCGCTCGGATCTATCGGGTCGTTCTCTTTCCCGATCGGATCTGTCTGTGCGCTCGACCTTTGCGTTTGTACGCCCATCGCCGGCGTGGTTCATCGTTTCTGGAGCGGCTGGCTGTGGCGGTCTCTGCTTCCTCTTTTTGCCCCCCTCTTGCCATTCACTCTGCTGGATACACAAATACACTCATGAGTATACAATAAGTAAAGAATACATTTTTACACCACCAGGATGCGACAATCCACATATTTTTTTGTACATATCCACTTTCAGTCTACGTGTCTGTCTGGCTTGAGCTTGCATCACTACAGATTACGCATGTCACCAGAGAATAGATGCCGCAGCATGAATAATAAATACCGTTGCACTTCATGCGATGGTGTCCAGATATTATAAGTTAAATTAACGTGATAGTGTCTTGGTAGAGGCCGACGGTCGGCCTCTACCAAGACACTATCACGGTAATTTAGTGTATCACTGCAATCCGTCCATACATGATGCTCTTAATTATACAGATTACTGATCAGACATATATTGGAAGGTCGGCCGCTACACGTACAAACTGGTACATATTTTAAACTGTTCAATAACATAATGTATCGCATACGACATACGTTCAAAATCGACGCATCAGTACCTTGTTAGTGGTCTCTCCTGCCTCCAATGAGAGCAAGTACGCCTGATCTGCGTTATTGAAAGCGTCGTGAAGAGTCGCACAACTCACAGCTACAAAATGGTACATATTCTAAATTGTGCGATAAAATAACTGCTACATAAACAGATATGTCAGTACCTTGTTAGTGGTCTCTCCCGCCTCCAATAAGAGCATGTACGCCTGCTCGTGAAGAGCCACAGCTACGAAATAGTACAAGCTCTGAACCAGCATTCACCCT
>WNLI01196404.1:0-13159 GCA_025802215.1 Wirenia argentea | reverse complement strand
ACCGGGCTAATTGGCGGTATATGGCCCGATGAGAGCCTTCGGTTCTCCAACAGGTTAATGATGATGATGATGATGATGATAATATTTGTAAAAGTGCTAATCTTAAGGAATTGCTTTATATCACATGACTGGTCATCTATTGTCTACCAAATATTTCTACCTCGTTTGTCCAACAAGATCACTATACCCTTCTCAGAAAAGATTTCTGTCAAACATCGTAAGGCCTCATTAAAATCATTAAAATTAAATTCCACTTTCATACTAAATTATTTTTTTGCTATGTTTTACTATGGTCTAATTAATTAAAATGCAATGAAAATCGTCGATACGATATACATTTTGAAGATGCGGCTTGGCCCATGTTTTCAATGGAGATATCCAGAGAACTCTCTGTTTTATCAGGATTCAAACTCATTACATCTCACATGAGAAGCCAGACCTCTCACCACTCCACCACCCACCCATGATATAATAGTTCAATGCATAAGTGATGCTGTTCAATTGTTTTACTTCTTCAATCTTCAAAGAGATTGACTGTATATCAAATTCACCTATGTAGTATTGTCGCTTACATATCAAGACCTCCTATCTGCATTTTTAAGGTTCTGAGAAATCATCCATAAACATTTATATTTTTTTGTAATAATTCACATAAAAAAATCCACCTTTACACACAATTATTTTTCATACTAAATTCTGAATTCGTTGACATTTTGTGTTCAATACTTACTTTAGCCAAAATGATATCTTTAAGGTAGTGTAGACTTTACAGATATATACGAGCTGTTGACTCCTAAGCGATGATGTACTCAAAATTTCCATGGTTGATTGTGTGTAATTTATAATGTAGAATAGGTATAGTTAAATGTATGTCACATCTATCAAGAAATGTTTCGTTCTAAATAAGTGTCATACTTTTTCAGGACAGGCGGTGGTGGAGTGACAGGAGACCTACCAGGAAAGATCCAACAGGATCTCATGCGACTGAAGGTCAATCGTGCAGCAATGGTGCAGGACCTGCAGGTAGAAGATATATTGACTGGGATGGTCGATGGCGGCGTATTAACACTCGATGATGCTAATATGGTTCTTAAATCTTGTGTAAGAGAGGAGAGAGTGAGAAAGTTCCTTGATATATTACGCACCAAAACTGAGAATCATGCTTGGTATCGCACATTCCGTAATGTACTCAGCAATCCATCTGAGGAGTGTGACGAAGCAAACCGTAAGCAGTATAAAGTTCTTGTAGCTTTGCTGGATGGCACAATAATCCGAAAAGCAAGATACCAAGGCAGTGCCTTCAGCAGTGCTCTTCGTTTGGTTCATCCACCCGACGCTGCTTTAAGCACTGCCCTTCCATCTGGTTTGTTCAGTTATCCATCCACACAACTAACTATCATACCTCCAATCGAAGTCACTGATCTCAGCCATGCAATCAACGATATGCTTGTTGATGAGGATGCTACTACTTGTATGACAATGTTTACTGAATGTCCGGATGGTGTCACAATTACCGTACAGGACACCCGCCAAAGTGGCTCCATGTCACGTGATGTGTCAGATCATACAGCACGTGATGTCACTGACCACACACCACATGATGTATCTGACCACACAGCACCAGATACAGAATCGCACCCAACTGCCATATTTAGACCAATGGACCTGTACGGTTTATTACTAGAGGAGTATCCCGACACTGCCATGGACCTCGTACATGATGAAAAACATGAGTATGAAGTGGCCAAGAACCTGGAACTGGTGCTGGAAATGTATTACAAACAGTGTACCCCAAACAAGTTCCAGCTGGCCGATAACGAAACTGTTCTAGAGATTATCAATGATGTTGACCATCATCATCTGATCGTGAAGCATCTCCGAAGCATCACCAGTCACCACCATTACAACTTCATGTATGACATTGTTCACTCTTTCGCGACAATACTAGACGACAGCCATACAATACATAGTGATGTTGAAGTACTGAAAGGTTTGGTACAGAGAGCGTTAACCTTCGCCGAGTTACTGATGATGACGAATGCATACGGTGAGCTCGATGATTTACTCTACGTCCTCATCTGTTTTCTGCAGAAGCAGAAGGAAAAGTTTAACGTGCTAATACCGCTGTTTAACTGTTACGTGCTACAGATGCAATTGTGCAATATCAACCACAACTTTCAGGCAACAAACAAAGCGTACTTTCGTGCAATGGAGGTGGTGTGTGAGATAGAGAACATAAGCCTTGGACAGAAAGTGTTAGACTGCACAGACTATTACATTGCATTAAGTAACATGCTGCAGGAACTGGGCAGTATAACATCAGCACACAGCTGGAGCATCAAGGCTATGCAGGTAAATGAAGAAAAATTGTGCAATACTTTGTTGCATGTAATAAAATGTAATATGTAGGCTACACAACCTTTGTATTCATCCAGCAATCTAAACCAGGGGTCCCCATACCAACCTTTGTATTCATCCAGCAATCTAAACCAGGGGTCCCCAATCGCCATACCAACCTTTTTCTAACGAGGGCCACATTCGACGGTGGGAATCTAAAGTGCCGCACTACATACAGTATGTAGTCCAAAATTGAAATACGAACAAAATATCAACCTCTCATGTGTCGTGCTATATGATTTTTAGTTGACGCGTCTGAGCAAAGGGGTCTGAGGGATTAACGCTAGATATTTGGAAAATGTTGATGTTTTTTTTCGTGGGTGTGCGCATGCAACCATTTTGTCGCTGGAAGAATTTGGAAAAAACCAGTACATTTAGGATTTTATTTTTCTATTGTACCAATTTCCTTAAAAATATGGAGTAAACTTTTACTTCTTGATAAACATTTCGCGGACCGCATTAATAAAGTCAAAGGGCCCCTGATCTAGACTGTTCACAATATTTGTCTGATAGTTGTTTGAGCTGATTCTATCATCAAATATTACTCTCCGAGAAGGTAAGATCAACCCAGATCAAGTTTGGAATTATTCCTGTGTGTCTTTAGGCAGGGCACTTTGATTGCCTCGGTACATCCATGTATGACATGTACCGTGCTAGATAAATGGCATCAGTGATTGTGACAACGCCCAGCAGCCCATTGTGATCCATCTATTCTGGTGCCTATTATAAATAAACTAAAGGTGTATATGGGCATAAGGAGGATCAGCGCTCATTTTTTAGTAACATCTTAAATCTAGCAGGGTCATCCCATGTAGGCGAGTGTGATTAGGTGTTTTCTAGTCGCATAGATTCACACTGTTGAATCATACAGTGGTTTTATTTGGAATTTCGCAGTGGGCCTCATTGTGCCATGTGTGATAGCCTTTCTTTGTCTAACTAAAGCACTTTAGGTTACATTCATGTATTGTGCACCAACCAGGAGGTGACTGTGGCGAAGGATCCATCAGCTGTAGTCCAGGTCCTAGCTAACTCAGTCATCTGCTACTGTGCCCTGTGGAATGCCCAGGAAGCTTGCAGTGTGGCTATTCAGACTGTCAGAGTTGCCAAGTGAGTGACTAAGATAGGTCGGCCCTACGTAATATGACATTCAGCTACACTTTATATTAGCCTGTTGTGTGCAATTAGTTGTTATATAAAAATAATAAATTTACATGTATGGGACAGCAATCTGCAGTACTTACACGTACATGTATGATGTATCACAAATTATTTATCTATGTATTGTTATAATTTTTCATCTAATTCTCCGCCAAATTTGAGTGATCAATCATCACATTTCCGTGGAAAATGTGGTGCCTACAACCTTGGGAAATACAAATAACTTCCGGACCAATAGTCAATTATGTAGACCTATACCAGATGACTCGTGTAGCCTATATATCACGATAAATTTGCGGTCTTCATGATAGACAGATGATGTGATCGATTAGCACTCACGCTATGACCCATGGTTCACACTGTTGTCATACCCACATTTCAGCTTTTTATTATTTTTGTGACTATCAGTGTAAAATAGATATCAGTGCATTTATATATTTTTTGTTTGTCCATTGCCAATTTGCCATGCATACATATGATGTCTCAAAGTCGGGTGGAGGGTCAGGGATAAATGTTAATGAACCCCTGTTTGCCGGCCAAGAAGCTGGCAGTACACCGTGATCCCATAGAAAAACCAATGGAGCGATACTGGCAATAAAAAACCTTTGCTAAAGACTGAAACATTATTGTATATTAGTGTAGTTAGAACATGGTGTTATCCTGAGGTTATCTTTACCTGAAAATTGCACATTATCTACTATTGCAGGTGACATTTTAACATTTTAAGGAACTACTTGTACGTCTACAATGCCACATGCACTACTTCACTGGCGGAGTGGCGCAGTAGGATAAGCGTTGGACTTCTAAGCCGGAGATCGTGGGTTCGAATCCGCGCTACGGCAGTTTTGTCATAATGCGAATCTTGCTCGCCTTGTCCGGTCACTAAATCGAATGGGGGACCATCGATCGACCACCAGGCGGGCACCAGCCACACAAGGGGTCACTGACCTTTGTACATTATGCAAATAATATTACTGTGATTGCGAAAAGACTTCAGAAAGAAGTCAGGCGTCTACATAACACTGCTGCACCTATTGTTATAGCATGTCCAATAATATTGTAGGCACACATGCATTGCAGACCAGCACAACAAAACCTCATGCAGCTCCATGCCTGACGTCCCACTATCGTGGTTCCGTCTTGATGCTTATTTTACATACTATTGTTTCTGCCTTTGCCTCGATATCTCGTCCTCCTCGGCGTTCAAACTACGATGTTCGCAGATGGAGGAATTCCACCCGGAGCATGCACAGATAGTTTGACCTATATTGAACTCCGCCTCCGTGGTCTCAACTCTCTTGGCTTAACCTGCCTAATAACTCCATTGTTACACGCATAATATTGGAGGCAGCGACGCGATTTGAGAGAGGCACGAGGAACCTCATGTATCTTCAATTCTTTATGCCATACTTGAGTTTACACCATCTCACAGTGCATATGATATGAAAATGCTTAGCCCACGTTAATAATGTGGGAGGGCAATCGCCCACCTACCATTTTGCCCACCTCGCTATGACTGGGAGAGCAATTCAGCCAATTGTCAGGCATAAACATCAGCTGGTCAAAGTGATAGGGGGACGATCCCAAAAGATGGTCTGGGAAACACCTTCAGCATTTCAGAAAATTATGTTCATCTGCTGTGTGTATTGGCACATTTAGGCGCATTTTTGAGTGTTAGTGTAAAACACAGTTCTACATAAGTTATGAATATAGTATATTTGAGAAAATTTTCTGATTATAGGATGCCAAAGTCTTGATTTCCTGTACTTTAACATTTTAAGTAACAACAAAATATTTGATCAAATTCTTGAGGGGGCTGTTTTTTGCCCTGTGTTTTGCCCTGTGTTTTGCCCTCCTCGAAGTCAGTAGAGGTGGGCCTAGGCGGGCCAGGGCAATTGCCTTCCTAAAAACCAATACACTGATCTCATGTTTCATCGTGACAATGCCTATTGCCTATTATTGCAGGCAGCATTTTGGCACGAGGAACCCTATGTATCTCCATGCATTACTCCACTGCTGCCACTACCTCAACATGTTCCAACACAACATAGCTGCTGTGGAAATCGCTGAGGTGAGATGACATTGTACATACTGTACTGTATACACCAGAAAAAGGATAAGCTATAAGAAGACATAACTATACTATACTGTAGTATCTATTCTACATTCAAGATAATATGTCAATAAGATTTTGTATGCCCTGCATTTTATGTGTTGGCCTATAATAGGCTATAGCTATTATATTATTTCTCTATAAAGTACAATTACATTACATATTCACAAATGTGAATAATAAGCCATTTTATCTCCCAGATTAATGTAACTCCTGTCATGTCTACACTTTAATCAGTATTCCGACAACTATCACGACCCCCATCCAGGAGAATTCTGTGACTCTGTCGCATGTTCGTTGAACAACCATTCATAATTTTACAGTGACCGTGACGCCACAAATCAATAATTCACGCATTCAGCGATTAATGTCGATGGCATGCATTGGTTTGATATGTTTACACCACAACAGATTTATAATGTGATAGAGCTTGTGTGTTCCCAATAACATTCGTAACAGTAGCTATTTCCCTCAAAATGGATAGTAACATCATCATTCTCTTTTAACCAGTCATAATGTAAAAGTAAAGTTTGGGGTTTTATGCTACTTAAATACACATTTATGGGATTACCAGTCGCATGCACCTCGGTTTAACATCTCATGCGAATCTCTCAATAATCTACACCGGCCGGGGATCGAACCCACAACCTTTGGATTACAAATCCATCGCGCTGATTAGCGCACCCAACTGTTTTCATATTGTGTGGCATTAATGACTGTAAGTATTTTCTATGTCTATAGATGAATCCAGGGTAATGTTTACAAACATTGACAACAAAGGACACCTCCACAAGCTGTCTTTTGTTGCCTCCACAAGCTGAGTACGCGCATATTCATTTGCATATCATTATAAATTGGTCTATTGTAGCTGACTGTGAAGACCGCCAGGCTTGTATACACATGTAACACGTTGGATACTGCATTCTCTCATCTTGCCCTGTCCAAAGCACTCGTGAATGCACAGAACACATATGACAATGACCGATACTACAAACAAGCTATCAAGGCTTTTGAGACGGCGAAGGCAGTTTTACCTGAAGGCCATCCCATGATGCACCATTTCTTCTTACAGATGGGTATGGGTCTAAAGGTATTTTACAGTGATATTTGTTGATCAAATGATGACATCATGAGTCATCACAGGATACGTTCAGCGGGTAAGTGCAAAGTCTGCCCAAATTTTAATTTCTCTGTAAAAATGGTGATACTGACACATCGATCCTGACTAGTCTACCGCCTTTGATCGAAGTTTGTTTACCAGCATTCCAGTGAATCTTGTACGAAAGACAAATTGATATCAACATTGTTTTGGGGAACTCTCTATACCTAGTCATTAGTCAAGGTGACATAAAAAAATATATTGACACAAAAATTCATCAGCTAGCATCTAATCTCTGATCATATTGAAATGCTAGCACCGAAACTCCTATGATCAGAGATTAGATGCTAGCTGATGACCAGCATTTTTTATTTTTTTCTGTGTGAATATATTTTTTATGTTATCACGAACCAATATGACACATTTTTTTACTTTTAGTCAAGGTGAGTCAGTGTAAGACCAGTCACGATATCAAACATACCGGAAAACTGCGCAACAAAGTAAATTATCCGAGTACTAATCCATAATCTCTGTACTGTCAACCCAACCTCTTAACATGTACAGTATTCATTCAAACTTATACTGAAGTGGGTTCAAATACAGCGTTGCTTTTATCCATTTTAACCACTCTGATGAACGTGTTTACTCTTTTATCCATCTTGTAACTGCTGCTTATACTCCTGGATTCACCTTTCCGACATGGCGCATCTGTACCTGTACTAGTATTCTCGACAATGAGGGATGTAGTCTACCTAAAGATCAATATGTATTTGCTTGAAAAATCAGCGTAATGATAGCACCATCCCAATGTACTAACCTATTTTAAAAAAATTATTTATACTCTAGCACACACAATTATTGTCATAGTACTGTAGAGTCAATTTGGCATACGGTCTAATATTTACAAGACGGCGCTGGCCGCGGTCGAACCCACGTCATCTATATGTGATCGCTATCGATGCCAGCGACTCTCATTGGCACCTTCCGTATTAGAAGGTGCCAATGAGTGTTCTGAATTGTAACCTTGTTTATTGTAACATTGAATTCAAACTAAAACAGTCCTTTAAGACATAGATCTAATGGATTTCAGCACTGTATACTGACATTTTTACATGTTTAACTAATAAATGATAAATTCCTGCCATCCTCATACACAATAGGATGATTCACCCACAATTTTCATCCCACAGCGACAGTACTGCTATCATGTACCTTATCCCACTGGTGTGGGGTCGGCCACCCGAACCTTTTCTCTCCATTTCCCCCTATTTTGAGCATCATCTACTTCCAGTCCTTTCAATTCCATGTCCTTCTTGGTCACATCCTTCCATCTTAATCTCGGCCTACCTACGCTTCTCGCTCCCGGTATTGGCAATTCCCTCGCTTTCCTGACAATGCTCGTTTCCTCTCTTCTACTGACATGACCAAACCAATGCAAACGACTTTCTCTTGCCTTCTCTGCTATATCAGCCACACCCGCCATTTCTCTCGCTGTTTCATTTCGTTTCTTTTCCCGCAGTGACACACCCATGATCCATCTCAGCATGCGCATCTCCATCCGCTGCAGTCTTCTCTCATCTTCAACTTTCAATGCCCACGTCTCACTTCCATATAGAACAACTGGTGTAATCACTGTCTTGTAGATCTTTACTTTCAATCGTTTCGGTATTTTCTTGTCACAAACCACTCCTCGAACTTCTCCCCACAGCGACAGTATTGCACGTAAAAGCGATGCACAGTGCGGATGTGAACGACAAACATAACGATCTCGGGAAGGCCGACAAGTTTGCATTGGAGGCACAGAAGATAATCAAGCATGAGTATGGAGATGTAAGCCTTCACAATGGACATGTAGAGGCATTGCTGGGGAAGCTCTATGTCAGCAGTGAGCAGTAAGTTCTTGTTCCTAATGTAGTGTACAGTACAGTCATACTACAGTACTGTAAGACTTTCGCGGAGGGTTTAATTTCGCGAGCCAGGACCCATCACGAAATTTAAAACACGCGATGTATACATGCATACAGTATGAAGCCTATACACAGAGTAGGACCTGACATGAAATACAAAACTCGCGAACATGGTACGATGAGTAGGTAATCTCACATGTGACTGAAAGCATGTCCTCCATCATTATCCTTCATTGTTGTTTGTCATCTGCTCATCTTGAATTATCCTATCCACCTATCCAAATTAATACACTGCTTGTACAAGCAAGAGCATCCATTCAGCGCTAGTCTAAAATGTAATGTAAAATTCCATCCTAATGAACAGGGTTCACCCTAGAAATTCTTTAGTTTTTATGTGCCAAAAGTTGAAAAAATTTGTATTTGGCATCAAAAAATTTCATGTGGCGCTGAAATTTATTTAAAATGGCACATAAAAACCAACAAATTTGCATTTTTTATATGGATTTTTGGCACTTTCAGCTACTAGGCCAGTGGGAATGCTACTGATGAAATTATACAGTAGCCTAAGACAATATGTTTTTTCACCTGTTCAGGTACATGGAGGCAGAACGGTGCCTACTGCTCAGTATCTCAATCTTTAGTGGCTGTGTGACGGAGGAAAGTAATTACGTGAAACACGCCAAGGCTCAACTTGCAGCTTTCTACCGGACTTGCGGCAAGGTGCAGCTAGCTTATAACCTCTTCGATGAGATTGTCAAGTCTACAGGTAATATTATCATACAGTAGGTTGATATGATTATGAGCCTATTTCTTAAGAACATGTTGATTTTTGGGGTATATTTATGTCAACATATTTTGCTGACAGCAAGGATGAATGCTAGACATCACCAGAAGTTTGGAATAGTTTAAGGTGAATGCTGGTGTATATTCCTGTATATATTACGTGTAGGCCTACTTTAGGATCTTTGATCATCGTCGTTGGCAGCCCACGGAGAACTGTGCCACCCATCATGCTTAGCAGTCAGTTGGTTGGCACTCGCTCTATCAATATTGATACAGATCAGGTCATCGCGTCAGGGAATCTGACCATCTGTTTTGGCTGGTTTTAGACCAGCCCACAGGATTTTGCTAGCTATCTGCATGCTTGTGGGTCAAAACCATAAACATGAATGAATAATTGGGTTTAACCTGTGTTCCATCGAAGTTGTAGTATTAAATTTACTACATGGCCTAAGTGTTATTGTATATTGAATATTGATGGACCACTTACAAATTAATCCACAAAATACACAATAACGGATAAAAACAGTATGCAGAGTAACAATCATGTAAGTAATTATATAACGCAAAATACAGCATTAATAGTAAATAACACAATGATTATAGCATGATTAATATACAATGAAATAACACAATGATTAAAAACACCAACAAATCATTATTGAAGACATTGAACATTGTTATAAATGATGATGAGATGAAATGAAAGTGCTGTATGCGAGGACCATGATTAGTCAATGTGTATGCACTAGGTTCCATTTTAATGTAGGCCCGCACTTGAATGTTACAAATGTGGTATCCGAATTTCATGCCATGACAGGTTCGCATGGAATGAAGCATACTACAGAGATAGCCCAACCAGCGAAGATGATGATGCGATAGAGATGATGTGGTAGGCTGTTTTGTTTACTGCCGAATCAAACAATTTGTGATGTCATGAAATACGAAGTAGTCTATGTTGACAGCGCATGTTGAATACATCTAAGCGCCGTCGATTAAGGGGTGTGGTAGACAAGCCTCAAAGCAATACATTTCTGTGGAGAGTGCTTGTGGAAGAGGGGAGTGTTAAGACGGGACATAGTACCAGCAACCTTCGAGATATTGGAGAAGGGAGTATTAGGTCAAGGATTGTTGGCTTACTGCAGTGAGTTTCGTTTTGCTCCAACTGGTGATCATGCCCACGAGACCAGCTGCTTCCTGAAGTAAAGTAAAGTGCCAAACTTGTATACCGCTCGTTACATCAGATGTCACCAGCGGTAGAGTTTCGCCATGCCATAGACCTCTGTGTGTCATAGCTGCACGAGTAGCACAACCTTACTCCCCAACCCATACATCCACCATTGAAAGTGAATATACGATCAGTGCCAATTTTACAGGCTTGGTAAACTGAGGCTAGGGAAATGTGCTCTCACCCACAGAACATCGAGGAATCACTCAGAACAATTTTCAGTTAAAACGCCGATCACACAGTTCGAGATTCTAACCCACGACCATGGGTACCAAATGAATGGTAGTCCAACGCTTTAGCCTACCGAGCTATCCCTGCCCATTATGTATTATTCTAAACCACAACTGAAGCACCCTTCGATTGATGGCGACATCGTGAGCCCCAGAACGCAGACTGTGCCGCTGCGATGGAAGTCTGTCACAGATTACTTTCCAACTTTTTCATGCATGCGCAGGTTTAGCGCTACTCTGGTTCCCCACACCAAATAGAGACAGAGAACTCTGTCATGGACACTGTAGTGTCGAGAGATCCCTGTGCTAAATAAGTTGTGGCTGGTACAGGTCTAATTTAGGTACCTACCGACACTATGCCTATGTGCCTATACAGATGATGTCTGTAGTTGCAGAGGTGGTTAGGGGATCCCTTCTTGGTCAATGTAACCAGTTTACCACCACCCATCTGACCTAAGGCTAATACATCAGAATTAATTTCTGTAAGACTGAGTGGTATAATTATGGTCTGTGTGATGAGGTGTCTCCCTCTGATAAACTAACAAAAGTCGTTGCAATACTTGCGACGCGAAGTAAAGTGAAGTGAATTGGTTCGCTTCAGTTTCAAACGAGTTCGAAAATTGCACCGTTACTACACCTGCCGATCTAAACTGGGAGAAAGTGTGGCAGATCTATCGATTGTCATCACCTATCATGACCTTGTGCTGCAACGAATGCTACTCGTCATAACCTCCAATAACACGATAAAACTGATCCAGGCGAATCTATTCGGTTCGCTCAATGTTACGTTGCTATACTAGCGAAGTCTGTTGAAACGAAGTGGAGTGGTTTCCCTTCTACGTGCACCTGGAGGTGGTCAAAAATTGAACCAGTATGAACATACCGGGAGAAAGTGGATTAGGTGTAGCACTGTAGCTCGAACTGGAACTTACTGGGACTTTTCCAATATCTCTCGGGAAAATACCTGTTTAGTTTGATAAATATAGCGACATTACAAGTAACACATCACATGCAGATTCAGCAAAACACGTAGGCGGCGTCATGAAGTATTTGGACGAGTTTGATAACACGCCCATGGAGCGGGAGAGAGGCATCACGATCAAGGGCTCGTGCGTGGAGTATGAAACTGTAAACCGTCACTATAGCAACGACGATGTTCCTGGGCATGCTGATTACATCAAGGTATGGATGATGAATATTATTTTTTGTCGTTCATAATTTGTTTTCATACAATAAGATTTTATTTTAATAACTACGGTATTTTTGCTATCGCCGAATCTGTTTCAAACAGTATTTGAGAAATCAAAGTGTTTTTGTTTTTACTAATTTGCCAACACAAATGAAAATCTTTTTCACCGATGGCTTATTCATATTATTACTATAATTATGAAAAATAAATAAAATCACTTGTCAGTCTACTAGTAGGTGGCAGTAGCGTGAGATATATTGGGGTCTCGGGTTCAAGTCTGGGCCGCAGCAATAACTTGGTGTGACATTTGTCCTGTGTTACTGTGATTCTCATGGGCAAGGAACTCATCCCTGCTTGCCTTCATTAGTTCCGTGGCTAAATTGGGTATCTCAGCACTGCATGGGTAGCATGGGTAGGAATTCTGCTGGCTTCTTTCTGCTGCCGTAGAGTCACGAAGATCGATATATCTCTATATTCTCTGAGGACACCGGTTTTCCCCGGGTTCTCCAGTTCACCCACCATTTAATCATAACTTTCGGTCACTTTACACATGTATGTGTTTGCCATTGATTGCAGTGTTAGCCACACGGGCAGCATCATTGTATTGGGTGGGGGTAGGCCTCACTTGCACATGCCAGACTAGTATGTGGTCATATTTCATTCAGAAACACACTGGTGCTAATTCATATTTGTAGGGACAGTTAGCTCAGTGGTAGAGTGCTCGCCTACAGTGCCGGAGGTCCCTGGTTCAAGCCTGGGCCGCGGTAAATGTTTGTGTCATTTTCCCTGTGTTTCTGTAATCCCCTTGGGGAAGAAACTCATCCCTGCTTGCCTTCACTAGTTCAGTGGCTAAATTGGGCATCTCAGCACTGCACTGGGTAGCTTTAATAGGAATTCTGCTGGCTTCTTCCCATTGTCTTCAAGTCTTGGAAGATGGATACATCTTGCCCACATCTGCTGGGTTCCCCGGGTACTCCATTTACCCCCCCCCCCCCCCCGGATTTCACTTTTCCCCATTATCGGGTGCCACCATGTGAGTTTATTGGAGCTAGGGATAA
>WNLI01196293.1:0-13159 GCA_025802215.1 Wirenia argentea | reverse complement strand
TGGTAAAGTTATGTTGAAAAATGTAACTTGGAAAAGTGAAAAGACGCCATTTTGAATTCAAGATGGCGGCTCTTGGTACCGGGTGGACCTCATGTGACCAGGTATGTAAACACTAGGAACCATGTACATTAATAATTTATAATAAAATCGACTATACGCTAATATACATGCTCAAGTATAGCTATATCATACAGTAAAACCTGTGCGGAGCCGATTGAGGTTGACCCATGATTGTCTAGAGAGCTAGAGCCCATGTCCCGGCTACCTCCAACGGTCATGTCGAGATCACGTCTTCCTTCTCATGGTCATGATCTGTACATGTAAGACCGACATTTGGCAGATCGAGAGATCTGAAAACGCGGCAAATGTTAGACTTTGTTATTTGCAGTGTGGTAAAAAAAAACCCTCACCAATTATGGGCATGATAAAGTACGGACACGGTTCTTCACTTATCGCAATAATATTATTTGTATTCAGAGCCGATAAATAACTTCTGTCTGTGTCATATACATTTAGATCAACAAATCCATCACATGACATAATGTAATTGTTACTAATTAGTCTGGTGCGTGTAATATAATTTCATATGCAAATAGCCTGACTCGAAAAAAAACAATGCACTCTGTAATCACCTCTAGCTCTACATATATACCAATGGTTGGGGTCGAAGTAAATAGCTCAGTCGAAAACACATATAGATGTTTGTGATCCAGAGATCGTTGTTCTGATAAACACCAGTAGGCTAAGGATCTACATGCTGTGGGTTTAATCGCCATTCAATTTTATCTGAGCGTCACTGCTGTCACTGCCATGCAATTTTGTTGTTAATATTGCTGCCAAAGCTGCTGTTGTCACTGCCGCTGTCACGACTCTTGTCACTGCTGTTATCAATACGGTTGACTGTTGATAATACCATAGTACTATCAAAGGTGTTGTCACTACAGTAACTGTCAGTGAAATGGTCGCTAGTGTTGTCACTGATGTTGTCTGCGCCACTTCCAAACTGTCGCGCCTGTTGTTGTCACTGGTGTGATGTTGTACCACTCCTGTCACTACTGCTGTTTGTACGGATGTTGCTGCCACGGAGATTGTCACTGCTGTTGACAATGATATTATATTGTCAATGCAGTTTTCACTGATGTTAGTGGTCAATGATGTTATGAATGTTGTTATCAATACCGTTGTCACAACTGTCCAATGATGTTGGTATAATGATGTTGGTCTATAATGATGTCCGTATAATTAAGAGTGTCAATGATGTTGCCAATTTGATGATGTTATAACTGCTTTCGGAAATGCTGCTGTCAGTCCGGTGTCAGTGATTTGTCAATGATGTTGTCAATGACGGTGTCAATTCTGTCAATCATGTCAATGATGTTGCCAAATGATGGTGTAAGTGCTTTGGTCTTTGGACAATGCAGATGTCAGTGATGTCGTTACTGATGTCGTCAATGATGTCGCCGCAATGATGTTGCCAATGATGCTGTCAATGATGTTGGTGTAATGCTGTTGCCAATGATGATAAAATTGATGTTGACACAACTGTCTCAATGATGTTGCTATATGGTATACTGGATGATGTCAATGATGTCGTCACTGATGTTGTCAATCATGTTGTTAATGATATTGTCAATGATATTGGCGATGTACTGATGTTGTCAATGACGAAGGCAATGACGTCGTTGACAGTGGTGCTGTAAGTGATGTCAATACTGTTACCAATACTATTTTGCTGTTGCCAATGTTGATAGGGTTGATGTTGTCAGTGATGTTGGCTGTCAGTCCTGTGTCACTCATGTTGACAATGCTGCCGCTGAGACGGTAGCCTATTACTGATCCACTATCACATTGCTGACGCCGCCGTGACAAAATGCTGGTTCCATTGTAGTTGTCAATAATGTTATAACTTCTGTTGGCAATTCCGTGTTCACTATTTCACTGCTGTGGCTACTGGGCATTCTTACAAACTTGTTTAACATTTTCCAGTGTACTATTATTATATAGTTCACATTATACTTCGCTATTACTTTACTATTATAAAACAATAGTGTATATAGGCTAATACTTACTTGGTTCTTGAGAACTGACCAATTGTATCATGAAATAAAAGACGTATAACTGAATGTATCCCATCACAAATGTTTTACTTGTCTCAAATTTACCGGTCATTTTCATATTAACGATAATTAGTTTTTATTTTTAATTACTTACTGTAGCCTACAAACTTACTTCACATATACAGTATAGGCCTATTGTGTTATGCATATGCCTATATAAAAATAATAATCGTTCTATAAATTCAATAGTTTGATTTATACTTAGAAACTGTATACACCTTTTCCATACATACAGTACTTAAAATTTAAGCATAGCCTACATTAAAATATTAAATGTAAAGTTATTTTTCCTAAAGGTAGGAATTTTATCTATATAATTTAGTTTAGTTTAGTGTAACTAGTACCGGCACGCGTTTACTATACATACACATAAGATGGGGAAGAGCTTTACATATTTTAACTATAATAATAGTTAACGTTTGTGGATTTTCATAATAGTCTATTCATATTATGAATGAAAGCAAACGTGCATGGAATGGCAATAAAGTCATTCACAAAATAGGTGTAAAACTTTTTAAAATATGCACATTCTTCACACCTAAGTTACAGACTATTGTGTATGCTGTATGGGTACTTCTTTTTAAGTTATTCGTTTATATTATGTTGTTTTGTATAACCATTCCTAAGGCTAAATTTGTTGTTGTTGAAATATCACCACACTTAGGTCAGATCCGGATATAGTAACGGTTCATGTGTAGTAGTAACACGTGTTAAACGTAAAAGGAAATGAGTATTGGTGGATAAACTGGTGCATGCATTGATATATGTATACGCACAATTCATAAACTAATAGGCTATCTATCAAAGAAATGCATTTCCAAATTGGTACAATTGGTAAATTATTATAATCCTAAATTGCTTAATATTGTACATGTATAATGTCATTGGTACTACAATTATAGTACTAATATACAGTAGACTACAAAAATGTGAGCGTCTATAAAAAAATATAACAATTATGCAATCTCACAAACTGGCAACTTTGTAAAAACAATAGAAACTCGCAGACACAAACAAACTTCCGAGTTACGACTGTGTATCTATAGGCTTCCGAGAAACATTGGATTTCCATGTTTCCTACTGCTTGATGGAAGACAACCAATCGCGTAGAGTGTATTATTGTGTAGGATATGTAAGCGTGAATGATTGCTCCCCTGGGATGGAGGGTTAATGAGGGGCTGGTTGGGGGAACCTACGCTGCCATACGATGAGGGTTAATGAGGCGCTGGTTGGGGGAAACTACGCTGCCATACGATGCTGTACACGCCTACTGATGGTCACAAAGTAGGTAGTAGACAGTATTTACTAATAAAGTATGAACACTCTATGAAATGTACCTAATCGTTTTAGTTTATACTAAACTACAATACTTATACAACGCAATAATTATGTGACGTTTATACTAAACTATACAACGCTATATGCGACGAATATAATAATACTTTTATAATACGTTCGTACCGTGCTATAGTACCGTATTGTATGGATGTACTGTATAATATTGTAATTCATCTTAATTTAATTTTACAAATTCTAATTTAATTAATTTGTGAATAACCTTTGTATTTATATAATCGTGTGTCATTTACGTAGCTACATGAAAGGAGGCTATACTATTGGCACTGTTGGTATATACTGTATAGTGAGTACTGAGTATAGACGAATATAGATTGTATTGACACGCACATCTTCTATTTAAAGCTGCATAGTATCACAGTTAGCCTACATCCATCTTTTATGGCTGGTATGTTCCCTTGTTCCACACCATAGGCCAAGAGGCCACATGGCCTTACGCATCCTTAAAATGAAATTATTTGTTAGACTTTATTACACTATCATACACACCTCATATTATAATTAAATAGGCTACCGTGTTTTTTTTATGTTTTCAAAGTGTTACACGGTAGATTTGACACCTTTGTGAACAAAATTAATGACATGTCCTACAATAAGGGAAAATGAGAATTTCAATTTCGAATCTAAAGAAAGAAATTGAGGAAGATTTAGACCATTTACCATTCTTGGCGTCCTCTTAACGGTCGTGTCATTTGAGGCATGGTGATTCGCAAACATTAACCATGCACTTGTTTGGTTCGACGCGCCTCATCCGGTGCGTAAATTGGCTATGCTATAGATACACACTTCGAGGACAAATTCATACAACAAACGTTCCCAGACCACAAATTTATATTTTAAAAAATGGCGGTCCATGGCTCTCTATCGGGACGATAAGCTGATTATAGCCTACATCCTAATGCACGAAACATCCCATCATGTGCGATTATTAGATCGAATTGTTATGATTATTGTAGGCCTTCTGCTACCCCAAAAGTCATCCTCAAAAAAATGGACAAAGGCTAAGTATTTTATTTTGGTAGAGCATGTCAAATCATTGCCGAAAATGCCTGGTACTTTTTAAATTGGCACAGCTTAACATTATTTTTCATCATTAGTACATTGTGTTATCCGTAGAAAAACTCAAAATTAAAGATGCGATTGCAATGTAAGGGAGATAACTCTATATTAAATTTTGTTTTTAAGAGTAATGGATAGATTTGATATAATTTGTACAAATTAGATCAAATTAATCTAGGATTTTATTAGTATTAGTAGTTTCATATATATAACATACATTATGTCATTTACTGTCACATAATGCACCCATAGTTATTATTAACTGCATAACCACTACACATAAGCACAGTACGTAGTACCTTATCCTCAAAAACGCATTTTTCGCTAAGAGCTTTGTTGCTCAATTTTAGTCGTCTATAGACCGGTTTCAATATGTTAACACGCGATAAAATCCCAGTTACACAGGATGTAATCGGTTACTTGCCAACAATCAATGCCCCAGCGACAAACATGTCCACCACTGTTCAGGAAGTTCTTGTGCAGTCCAAAAACATGAATACTGTTCAACTCAAGACAATTGTTGTTGTGATGGATCAAGCACTTTATGCCAAACCTGGGGAGAATATGGAAACGCAGCACACAATTTAACAGTATTATTTTAAGAATGGGCACATTTCACACCTTATGCACACTTCTGTGCATAAATGGACAGCGATACCAGGACGCGGGACTGAAAGACCTACATGCATAGAGAGTGGTGTGCTAGGCTAGCAGAGGGCTCGGTAGCAGGTGTTATGGATGGTAGAAAGTATAACCGAGCTGTTCATTTTCACAAAATTATGTATGAATCCATGAATAGGCTATTACTAAAGAACTTTTCGACGTGGAAACAGCAGCAAGTGAAGTAGAAGATGATCTGGAAGCACTGAAACCATTACTTAGTGATCGAAACAACTGAAAATGTTTGCCACAATAAACTGACGGAGGTTCTAAATAGCGACGTCTTCAGAAATTTATATGAATACAAAAGTTATATACCTATACTCAACGTAGCGGGAAAACTGTCTTCATTTTGGATGACCTATGTCGACCTTGTTGAGATCATGATGGATCTGATAAGAGTATCTCGTGAAGGTCAGTGGGACTTGCACCTAATGTCCATACACGCAATGATCCCATGGCGTTTCTGTTACGATAAACAAACTTACGCGCGATATTTGTCCACACGCTGATATTATGTCAAATTTACCTGAAGACCACCCAGGTCCCAGAGGTAGATGAATATTTGAGATCTGGGGGATTCTCTGTCAAGAGAGGACCCGTAAACCCTTTTGAAGAATCCCAGTCGATCAAACGATCGAAGAAACTGTCAATAGAGATACTCAAACCGCAGTTAGTTAGTTAGGTTATGGGAGGGAGAGCTTTTTACACCTCAAACGCGCAGGCCACATTCTGGCCTATTGCGTAACCCTCAGGTATACCAATAGGTCTTGAAGTCAGATTAGTTCCAACACATTACTTTAGGTCGGGTTGGTTACACTTGCCAGCCACATCCCCGGCCTCAGGAGTTTGTCTGTATGGCCACGTTAGCATTGGTGCCCTCACCTATACTGGCCGAGGTCCATGGACAGGAATGCCCAGAGTCCTCGCCAGACAGGGAGCCCCCGACACTACCGTGTCCATAGCAGACAACTCCGCCTTCCCTCACTTTCCCTGAGCATCTCATCCTCATCTTGGCTCAGGTTCCGTGAGGTAAGACACATTGAGCGCCCTTAGTAACACCCAACCTTGAAGTTCGCCTGTACAGCTACGTTGGCATTGGTGCCCTTGCATGTATTGGTCGAGTTCAATGGCATCTCACAGTAAGCTAATTATTACCCTCCCTCAATATAGGGTAAACCAAATTACCCGTCCGCTCACATCAGCCCAAGTCTCAAAGGAGCACTATAAGGGCAGTTATTCAACGAAGGTGTCGCCAGTGTGTTGTATCGATTGTGATATTTCACCACTTTTCCCCTGCTTCATTATATTGTTCTGTCAGTGACTGGGTGTGTCTTTAAGATTGTACATAGCTATCTAGTGTAAATCGTAACTTTGTTTTATTAAATGCCAATAATTTATTCTCAGGATTTTATTTCATATTTGGAGAGATCGCTGTGTACTGGTCAGTGGTCAACACAGCAGTACATATTGATTGATGGGCGCTTCAGCTGCAGGTTCGCGCCTCTTCATCTTCAACGTGTGACTCGACGCCACCTTGCAGTATGTACGTCGGCTGCGACCATTAACAGGGATTATTCCTTGGCTTTTAAACACCCATTTGCAAGATTTCTGCGTAGCAATGGACAGATTTTTACAGTGCATATTTAAACGGATACCGCCAAGAATACCACAAATATACACCAGCCAGTGTATAAAAAATGTGCGTCTTTTAAATAAGGTCGCGATGGCCGAATGGTCTAAAACGCTGGTACGCTGAATGTCGCTGATAACCGATCACGATCTTAGGCGGCAGCCATAGGTTCAATCCCCACATGTGTCCTCGATTTTTACCCACAAATTAATATTGGGTAGATTTTGCCCCGTGTACCAGCTGCTGAAAGGAACCTGCGATAGATTTGTGTTCTGTCCACTGTCCAGGCAGTGCAGTGTGGCTTCGGCTGTATACATTTCATTGTTCCGCTTTGTACTGCGAACCGGGATAAGCTCGGATTCTATTTGCCACTTCGGATTTCGGAGGCTACAAAGGAATTAGCCTACTCACTTTAAATTTTCCTATGGTCCATGGATCGCTACTAAAATTAGCTATTTAAACATCACATTTTTTTCTGTTCTACAGCATTAATAAATTTACTTTCTTTTTTTCAGCCCGACACACGTGACAGAAACACGCGACCACGTCTCAAAGATAGACTTCGACGAACTATTGCAGCATTTCATCACGGTTCAGGAAAAACATCGCGCGTACAAATCTAAAAGTAAAAAGTTATTATTTTCTAGTGATAGTATTTCTAATTCTAGAGAGAGTGTAATTTGAGTGTAATCGCCATATCATGTGTGTTTGTGTCAAATTAAATTCACGAAAAACATTGCATACACAATTCACTGAATCTGAACGGTACAGTGCAAAACTCGCTTAGCGAGTATTATCGCAGTTTATAAAATTGCAAGTGCAAATGATAAAAAGAGAAGCGTGGAAAAGTTAGTGCAAGAAGAGGTTATAGCCTATAGAGAACAGTGCAAATTAAAAACATTGGGTCCAGTTAGCCATGACTTATTACACGAGTTGTGAGGCATATGCCACTGAGGCGGTGTTGGAAGGCCTCCACAGAAGGGGCGTCAGTAACTGATGCTGGCAGTACATTCCAGTATGGTACAACTGCAGGAAAATATGAATTTTGGTAGACATTTTTGTTACTCCGAGGGATAAGGAATTTAGTGGTTGTGCCACGTGTTGCATATGGTGAAGGTGATGGGGTTAAAAGTGAGACAGGTATAAGTTCCAACTTTGATTAAAGTTGAATGAATAAGATGGAATTAATTTAATATGGCAATGAAAGGGTTAACATTTTACTTGAAGGTCATATCATTTTGTAACTAGTAGTTGCACACGTGGCCATATCATATGTGTAGGTCTGACTGAGTTCGTTCAATAAAAATCTTCATTTTAATACTGACTGAATCGGTATGCGAGAAAAACATCACAGAAAACGAAAAGTAAGAAGTAAACCATATTTCAAAATGTAGAGAGAGTGTCATTTGACAACCATAATCTGCCCTATTTCAATGGAAACTTACATCGATTCAGTACTCGGAGAATCGAACATGTGGTGAGAAAAAAACTGACTGTAGATTTTAAGACTGAATAAATTCAGTTCTTTCTGACATCAACTCAACTCATACCATATACTCATATCATTGCCATTCATATCACCTGTACTTACTTCACCTATAATAACCATTATCATTCACAAAAACATCGTTTTAGTCACCTAGCGTCAATTGCGCTAATAAATAAATGAGGTAAATGAAATTAAAATTAATTAAATTGAAAAATGATTTTGTATCATATAGCTATAAATACTTTTTGCTATAATTATTACGTTATTTGTGTTAAATGTGGTAGGCAATTATAATACTTCTTTTACCCAAGCAAAATTTGGCCCAGCATGATACGAAAAAGAAACAGCTCTGAGACCTTTTACATGGGCATATAATGTCAGTTGCAAAACCGCATAGCAAGTAAATCTGCTGTGGAATGATGAAATTCACACAACTAAATACTAAAACCGCATCATCTCAAGACGTGCGTGTATTAATAATCCTCGGCTCTACTGACTAATCATTCATAGCTCGGACGAGACATTGACCACGTTCAACCTGAGATAGTCACAGTTCAGTTCGGCATGAGAAAATAAATTATGCCGTGCCGTACCGTGCTGGGCAAAAAATGTTTGAGTCAATGAGGTATTAGTTTATAGGGGACCAAATATTTTAAAGTAGGTAAAACCAGATTGATTTCTCCAATATTTTCCTAAACTGATTATCTTTCATGTATTTGGTATCGTTCATCCAGTTTATTCTTGACCAAATTTAATATGTTTTGTTTATTAGTCAGTAATACATTTAGTCATTTACTGTAGAGGAATAAAATTTCGTGAGTTGTATAGATTGAAGATTCATTGTGAATTTTTGTGAGTATCTATATCTTCACACTATGCAGTTTGTAGTTACTAGGCATACACAATGTGTATTAATTTATTATATTTCACCAACTAAAAACAACGCAAATTTTCAACCTCTACAGGGTTTATTGTGCAATTTATTTTGAGATTTAACAAATTGACTGTGCTCTTGCTAAACCATACAACATTGTTCACATTTACATTTTCTATTTTTTTATAGGAATATGAATTAGTTTATTTTTGAATTGTTTGTATTATATCGGTGATAATTAAATTTGAGGTCAAATTTGACACAAATGTATACCGGTACCACAATATAATTTTGAAAGTATTTTTTCTGGGCATTGATAAAAACAGTATTTTTTGTTAGGAATATTTTTTGGGAATTTTAATCGCAAGATTTTTCTTAATACGGTTATTATTATTTCCAGTAAATTGTTATTTTTAGCAAAGCCAACATCTAGCAATGTTTATTGTGTAGTTTATTTTGAGATTTAAAAATTGATGGTGGGCTTGTTGCGCTAGAAAAATATATAATTTTATTCAAACTTATTTACACTTTTCTATTCATTTATTGGAATTTTTTATTCATTAATAGGAGTAACCCGAGTTTATTATTTATTTTAGAATTGTTTGTTATTATATCATTGAAAATTAAATTCGAGGTAAAATTTTATACAAAATATATAGTTTACCAATATCATTTTGAAAAATTATTATTTACATTTTTCTTTGTGTTGATAAAAATTTTATTTTTGCTTAGGAATATTTGTTAGGAATTTAATCGTAAGATTTTTTCCAGTAAATTCTTGTTATTTTAAAGAAATCCAACAAATGTAATAAATAATTTGTATTTCGTACTTAATAATTGATATTTCTTTCTTCTGCACTATTGAACCGTTTTATATAACTTGATTTTTTAAAATACTAATCATGATAATTATATTTAATTAATATCTTGTATGTAATCAGATAATTTTGTTGTTGCTATTTGTTATCATATTTATTTGTACAGAAAAAATGTAATATATTATTGTATTTGTAAATAATAAATGGATGTACAGTTAAATTAATTAAGTATTGTTTGAATCACTGATTGATTATTATTCGTTATAAAAGGCTTCAACTTATAGCCCATTTATCTGAACAGAATATAGCATGGAACGGCACTGCTCTTGTAAATTTTTCTGCAAGTATTTGAAACTGTCGTTTCTACTAAAATCACAGTGGGAGTATACATTCAACAAATAACCATATCATATTCATGTTAAAAATTACAAAACTAAAATAAAGATGTGCTGTTCTATTGTACCATGCCGTGCCGCACTAATTTGGTCCACATCAAAAGCTGACCTTTTTCATACACACAAAACAATAACTGTGCCGTGCATGCTGCGCTGTGCCGTGTGTAAAAAGTTTCTGTAAAAATGTGGAAACTACCCTACTTGATGAGAGAATTAATCCTTTACATGAGTATATGAATATCTGAAGCTTGGTGCAAAAATCTTACAACTGTAGATAATAGCTAGTGTGCCGTGCCATGCTAGGTTCTGTCGGACTTTAATAGTCCGTACAAGTGTGTATTCTAGTTGAAGATTTATAAACCACAAGTCCGCCATACATACAAGTTTTGAGTTTCATTCCCTATGTATTCCTGTTTTGTATTGTATACTTCTTTACTTGGGCAAGGCACTTCATCCAACAGTAACAATTATAGTTTTGTTCACATAATATACAGTACTGTCTAGACCTCATCCATAATCCATTTATCTATAGTATCCACTATCCAGTGCAGTGGCATCACCTCCACTAGCCTTCTGAACCCTAACAATATACATTAAATGCATGCATCAAACAACATTAGTGCTCTTCGTCTTCCGACATGGCACATTTCACGAGGTATTTCCACAGTGTTCGATTTTGGCATACGGCATAAGTGTTAGGGTCGGTTAGGTCGAGGAGAGTCGGTTTGATGTCGGCCTGAACTTGTTTGAACCAGGTGAATTTTTGGCCGCCGACTGGTTTTTTCGTTGGGGTGAGGGTCTCTTTGAGGGCGAGTTTAGCTGGAGTGTCGTCGGGTAGTCTGATTAAGTGTCCTACCCAGTTTAGTCTTCTTTGTTTTATTGTTTTAGACCAAGATACCTGTTTTGTTTTGTGGTATAGCTGTTCATTGCTGATTTTGTTTGGCCATTTAATGTTGATTGCCTGTCTGAGGAGACGTCGATGAAAGCTGTCTATTGAGTTTGTCACTGTACTTTTAATTAATTAATGACAGGTGTTTTAGTTATTTGATTGTCTACGATCACTCAATCAGTGACAGAGATGAGCATACACAACAGAATGGCAGCCACATTTAGGCCACGTCACAATTAAGCAATGAATAGTTACAGTCTAAAGTGGGTGAAAGTGAGTTGGAGTAGAGAATTCTAAGTACCCAGAGTCCGATTGGTAAAATATTTCCATCTTCCATACTCAAAGACATTGGGAATAAGCCAGAAGAATTCCTATGAAAGCTACGCAGTAATGTAACTAGTAACCTAATAACGCTAAGGCAAGTCTTCAGTGAAGTAGAGGTAAGTTCAACTAAGTTACTTTCTCAAAAGAATTACAGTAACATAAGAAAAACGTCATAGCAAGTTTTGCCGCGGCCCAGGTTTGAACCCGGGACCTCAAGATCTTAACTTAATTTGCTTTTAGTGATGTTTAGACGTGTGGCGCGATTCTTTTTTCACTAGTATACATACCTTTGCTATTTCCGTCATTCTTGCGTTCCTGCAGCTCCAGTAATGTATTATGTTCCATGTTCCATTCATTTTGTAGGACATGTGCCAGAGCTAGGTCATTCTCTGTATCTGGGTCACTCGTTGCTAAGGGTGATGCAGAATATGGGTCATCTATGGTTGTTGTTGTCATAGCTGATGCAGTGTGTAATGTATGTTGGTCATCAGTGCTTGTGGATGCTTTAGGTGATGTAGATGATCCGGGTGATGTGGTATGTGGGTCACAGGATGTGCTATATGGGTCGCTGGTTGTGGTATATGGGTCGCTGGTTCGTAAGGATAAAGTCTGCCAATCCGGGTCAAGGCCTGATGCCGAATCTTCTCCGAGTGATGTGCGGAGTGCAGCTGCACTGGATCCGTGGTCCATGTGCATGTCCAACATCGACTGCTCGAGAGCGAGTTTTAGAGCCTCGTCTTCGTCCATATCCTCAACGGACTTTCTGAAAATATACATAGATACAAAATTATGACTTTACAACATAACAATTTCTCTGGAATAAGGATGTACCGAAGAGTTTTGGATATTCTGAAACTTTATATAATTCCAGAAACGGTTTTGGTTCGGTACAACTATAAATTTACTAGTTCAACAACTAGTAGGATAAGTAATAATAAAAATTTTTTGTCCGATTTAGCTCGGGGTTTGGACTGTAAGATGCTATTTTTCATTTAACATAAGAATATCATAATGAATATTATTGTTGGTACTCACGTTTTTGTTGATCCTTCTTGCAGTGGACTTGCCTTTTCTTGATCTTGTTATCACTCATGAGTCGTAGTGAGTTGATTTTTATTTCAAGCGTCGGGTGCTGTCGTCGGCTGTCAAATTTTATTTCTAGTATTATCAACGGAAACCGAAACTGAAAATCGGCAAATCCCGCGTAGTGATACAAGTTTACCGTCGTCTGCAGTGTGCACTGGTTAGATTCCTGCAGTGGAGATTAAAATCGAGGCACCGCACGCGATCGAATGCGCCGTACAAATGCGCCGCACGCCAGGAATATTTTTATTAGTTTTTGGTATTGGGTAATAATTATATCATGAATTTCGCCAATGTATGGGTGAACACCCACCAACATAACATAACAGTAACTATAGTCACCATAGACCATCCCGATGGCGCCCAGTTGATTTTCGTGACACATCGACGCCATTTTGAAAGCCAATTCGAAGGGCATGGACCCATCTTTTTATAATGTAAAATGCTCAATCTTTCACGACT
>WNLI01196182.1:0-13161 GCA_025802215.1 Wirenia argentea | reverse complement strand
TTTGATAAATTTTGCCAAAATGCCGTGAGGACCTCAGGTGATGTATGTACACCAGTCAACAGTAAACAATGATACAATTAGTAATGCCCTTAGATACAAATGTATGCTGGTATTTTCAGTTGATTGGGCTCTTGGGTATAATATGACCTGCATTTGAACTCAAGATACAAAACTGAAGGGTGTAATTTGGCTGTGTAGGGAAATTACCGTTATACAGTATTTCCTTATATATATATGTCTATATCATATCCTTATAATGTTATCCTTTCAATGTGTGATACATGATTAATATGGATCATAATGGATGTATTTGAATCTATTGTACTAATAGATAGCCTACATTCCTTTTAGAATCATATGTGCGTGAGTGTGTGGCGGGATGTTGGATTTTCCAAACGCACAATATTAACATGACTGGGCTGTAATTTAGTGTAGAACTTTTGGAATTTATTTTTTGTCTCGTTAGTACAGTTTTATACTTTTAAGGGGGCGGGATAGTTCAGTTGGTTAAAGCGAGCTGATGCCATTCATTTGGTACCCAGGGTCGTGGGTTCGAATCTCTGCGATCGTCGCTTTATCTGAAAATTGTGATTTTTTGTGCTTTGGTGAGAACACATTTCCCTAAAAAGGAGATTCTCAGTCATGAGAGCATCAGATTTGTCAACAGGAGTTTGTGGGTTCAAACCATTTAGTTATGTTCCACCTACCTTACATTGAATGTAAAACCCACGCAAACATCGTGTTGCAGGAGGGAAAGATACAAGTGATGTACACACAGCTTAGTCTGAACCCTTGAATGCATTACATTTCTTTTCAGAAGTTCATGGGTTCGAACAAATTTGTTATGACACATCTACTAATTACTACAGGTATAAATACTAACATGGTGTTGCAGGTGGGGAAGATACAGGTGATGCAGATGTACAGCTCAGTCGAGATTTGATTTATAATCAGAAGGTCATGCATTTGAAGTTTTGAGCATTAAAATTTGAACCATTTTCATACATCTACGTAATATTTTACAGGTATGAATGCAAACATGGTATTGCTGAGCACTTCGAGGCAAAGATAAAAGCAGAGAGATATTGCATGCACATAGGAGTGCATTAGATTTGTAGTCCGAAGTGCATGGGTTCAAATCATTTTGATGAAAAGGTTAGAGGACTTGAACTCTGAAATGATTGTTCTGTTACACCTTCCTTACATTGCATTGCAGGTATAAACGCAAACATGGTGTTGCACGATCACTTTGAGGCAAACGTAAATGATATTCCGACACTAATATCTGGTTACTAGCTCAGTAGATTTGTAATAAATGGTTTTGTTACATTACATCTACCGCACATTACAGGTATAAACGCAAACATGGTGCTGCACGAACACTTCGAGACAAAGATAAAGGAGATGCAGACGGTCATACTGAGGCAGAAGAAAGTGTACGAGTCAGAGGCTAAAACTCTTGAGGTAATGTCAGTATATTATATTTATTATAATAGATTTTATTATAATAGATGTTATTCCTAGTGCAATAGTATAACCACATCCTTGTGTGTCAAGTGCAACTTGCAAGTGCGATTTCACATGGGCGTTACCATAATGGGTTGCGCATACTAACGCTCAGCATATATCTAACACTTGTAATGTGACTGAAAGTTTGACGATATCATGATGGGAAATCGGAGTATGTGAGTACCCACAGAAATCCACCCGAGCTAACCACAGTACCCAGTCCTCAGATGCTCATTGTACGGACTGAACTAGTGGATGCAAGCAGCGGTAGTTCCTTGCCCAATAGAATTCCAGTAATACAGGAAAAATGCCAGACAGTAACCCTGGTCCCAGGTAACCAAAATCACAAGAGTAGCACGTCGAGCTACTGTTCCCATAAACCTACTTCTACCGCCTTTGACACGCAGTTAATCTAGTGATGTGTAAAAAGACGGTGTAGAAATATATATCTTCTTCTCTTTTATATTAGCTATGGTGATATGTAAAGTGTGAAATTTATATAGACAGTACGACACCTTACTATTCGCCAAATGTCGATCTTACATCATGGCCATGCGAAGGAGGGAAGATCTGAGCAAAGCAGGGAACGTACAGCAACGTCAGCAGGTACACAGCTTTACTTCCGAACCTATACGTGCGTATAAAGTAAACTGTCTTTATGTATGATTGGTACCAATTTTACAGGATTACTCGTTACTGTGGTTACCCAGATGACACAAAAAAGCTAAATTGAATAATGTGCCAGCCGGGACTCGCATGGTGGATATTACAAATCCTACGCTCTACCATCTGATCTATATCCTCAGGTGATGCTAGACCAGGAGCTGATAGACACCCAGGAGATGGAGAGGACTCGTGAGGAGGGGAAACTACAGGAGCGTATCCACAAGGCACTTAGGAGAGTCGACGTACAACTCTTCGGCAAACATAGTTAGTATTTCGTATATTACTAGACTCATCATGATCACCAATCCTTTGGTGGTGTGTTTGTTTGTTATCGAGGCGTGTATCTAGCTTAGCTAATTTACGCCCCATGCAGCAAGCCGTTTCGGACCACAAGTGGTCAAAGTTAACGGATTACGACCCTAAAAATGAGATGGCCAGAAACTCCCCAAAAAGGGAGCATGATCCATCTGAACCCCAAAAGGGATACAGACGATTCATGGACCATTCACAGAAAAGAATTAGTCAGCATTATATGCCAACAGTACTTCTCTAACATTTCCTCAGATGCAATCCTTTAAGAGTTCAGTGGCTAGAGCAGCTGGGGACCGGGTAGCTTTAGTAGGAATTCGACTGGCTTCTCCCGCTGTCTTCAAGTCATGGAAGATGGAAAAAATCCTGCCAACGCGACCACGTCCGGTGGTTTCCCCGAGTACTCCGGTTTCTCCACCAACTCACTTTCGGCCACTTTAGACTGTAACTCTTCATAATTGCTTGTGCCAGGGGCTAGATGTCCCTGTCGATCTATCGTGCATGCATTTATATGTCTCTCTCACTGAGTGATCGTAGTCAGTCTAATGACTAAAACGTCTGATATTCTTATTAAAAGAGCCATAGCCCAACAAATGTCCTGATCGGAACATGAACAAAAATTGTTTTCTTACTTTCTTTAAAAAGTTCATCACGTTGGAAACGGCATTCTAGTTTATGTTATTTTTTTACAACAAAAAATTTCTGTTCACATTTGAATTTCTTGAAATGAGCTTCGCTTTTTCGTCAATATAAAATATTTATTGTTACTCAGTGCTCACCTCCACCCTCCCACCCCTCCCAAAGAATGGCACAGACTTACTATGTTACTAATAGCATTGGTCCATAAAAGATTAACGCCAAATATAACTACAGTGGAAATTAGTTTGATTGATCAATTCAACATATTTAACTCTAGAATTATTTTACATTGTATGTTTAAATCTCAGAAAAAAATGCATTAATTTTATTCAAACAGAGGCCGTATCAGCAGACATGGCGCCACACTACCAGTATTACGCACAGGCATCCGGCGGCTTACAGGGGCTTCTTGGTGTCCGGTTAGTTCCATACACATTACTGTTAACATATGATTATTTTTTACAGTATGTATGGGAAATCTGCCAAATTTATCGGAGACTTGCGATTATGCATTCAGGGAAAATGTAATTTGTTTACATATGTTGCTATTAGTCAAAATATTAGAAAACCACGTACTTGTCGGCATTGGATTACTGGCGATTCCCGGCGATTGATCACACAAAATGGACGATATTTGATTTTGTCGGTTTTAACTTCAGAAATACCGTAGTCTCAGTCACTATTGCCATGTTAGTCTTGTAACCACGGCGGAGTGACGCAACTGTAGAGTGTTGTTGGACTCTCGTCAAGTGCGACACCGCTGACACGTCCATGGATCAAATCCCGGCCAGGGCCAAAAATATTGTACTCTGTCTGGTGTGTGTTTGTTGTGGTGTCCTTAGGCGAGGCATCTCACGTGACCGCCTCTGTTGACCCACCTGCAGGAAGTTGGTACTGACTGATGACTGTTGATATTATCTGTAGATGGTGTATGTAAACATTGGTTGGGGAGTAAGTCTGTGTGTTATTGTAAAGGGGAAGCTGGTGCGCTTTAGTACACCTTCCCTAAACCACGGTCGCGTGACTCGCGTATTGTAAACCCACATTTGCCAGATAGGGAGATATCCAAAAGAGCGATGTAGAAATTTAATATGATGCTTTACTTTTTGTAACGGGGTTCACCAGTGTGTGTACAGTGGCACACTGTGCAGTGAGTGTGCACCGATTCATTTCACACGTGAATAATTGAACCTGTTGAATATATTGTGAAACATCCAACAATGACAAGTGTTTAGGCAGCTGCAATGTATAGGGGCAGTATCGCTGTGGTAGAGATCTCGGGGTCCTGGCTTCAAGCCTGAGCACTGAGCATTTTCCCCGTGTTTCTGTAATTCTTTTGTAAGGAACTTACCTCTACTTGCCACCACTAGTTCACTGGCTAAATTAAGCAGCTGGGGACTGGGTTGCTTTCGTAGAAACTAGGAATTCTACTATCTTCTTCCTGCTGTCTTCGAGTCATGGAAGATGGAAATATCTTGCCCACATCTGGTGGTTTTCTCCGGGTTATCTGGTTTCCCCACTGTGATAATATCTAACTTTCAGTCACTTTATATCATATGTGTAGGATGTGGTCGTATTCCACTAAGGAATACGGCGCTCAGTTATTATTATTACTAATGACACTTATAACGCGCTATCTTCACAATAATATTATTAGGCCTATTATTAGTACACCATGGGACAAGCCAAATTTGTGGCGGTGTAATTTACTGTTCTTATTGTATACCCGCAGAAGTGAGTGGGATCGTTTCGCCGTGGACCCTTCAATCCCAGGTTCGAGTCGAATCGCCGACGGGTGGGTCGTACCAGATGGGCCGTCATCCAAGGAGTGGGCGCGGTACGTCGACAGTTGACACATGGCTAACGTGGCGTACAGAGATAAATAATATTGGATGTGCAATAGTTTTCCGAAAAGCTACGATTTAAAAGCTGAAATGAAAACTGTACACGCGATGCCGAAACAAAACCGAACCGATACACCTCACCCATAGGCCATATCATCGTCGTTGAGTCAAACGGACCTATAGTCAAAAGGACGTGAACATTTTTTTAAAGAATAAATTCTTTTGCATCCCTTGATAGTCTGCCAAAGGGCCAATTATTATACTCTAGCGTTATACTTATTATTTTCCGCAGTATTGAGCAAAATCTAACAAACATACCAATCAAACTGACGTAAAACTGCAGTAGATAGCCTACGTCCGTTTGATTGTCACATATTGTGACCTAGATTTTGTCCTGTATTAAAATAATTGAGTCAAATGGACGTATCGACCATTTTGTCCTAGAATACCGTTTTAGGCTTACATAAGCCATAAAATGATTTGAAACACAACCACAGCTGTCCATAGATTGCTATAGTTGACAATTAAGTGTCAATTCTGTGCATACGTCTTCCTCAATAGACGAATTGATAAAACAGTTTCTTGCGATTTGTGAAAAATATGTGGATACGTCTGTTTGACTTGATGATAACGATATGTTAAGCTACGAACCGTGTACACCCTGTGGTAGTCGCGGATGATGTCGTCCATTTTCTTGATTCTCACTTTGCCATCGGTGGAAATGTTGAAGAAGGCATCTGATATCTCGAACCCTTGCAGCTCATACATTATCACATCCTGTAGCAAACAAGCATTAGATACTGATTCGTTCTGTTATGACGTGTGTTTAAAGTGTGGGTGAATAGGGGTGGAATGAGCGGATCAGACATATACAGCCTCAAACTCAGAGTGTATCACCAGTGTGTTACCATGGAGAGACCACAGAGTATTCATTATTAAAGACGATACAAGTTAGTTGATCTGATTTTTTACGGGCATCCCCTGTCAGTACACCTTCCACAATGGTTAACATTGTCACTCCGGCCGATTTGCATCTAATTAGGGTAGACCCAAAGACATTTGACATGTTCACTAGGTTCATTCACAATGGGAGGTCTGTTGCATTTAAATATAGTCGATATTGCATGAGATTGTGACAGAACAATCTGACAGAGAATTGGGAGAAAAACACACCAAAGACACCCTTAGAAATTGTAATTACCCCAAATCGACTACTCTGGAACCTCTGGTATCAGTGATTAACAGAGGCGCGAGATGATCAGTGGAAGCGTTGTCGCCTGTCGGTGGTAGGGGTTTTTTTTTCGTCTGCGAGCAATATTCTTCTTTAGAGTTGGGATTTTTGATAATCCTTCAAGTCCTCAGTCAGTCATTTGATGGATGGTGATTCACAAACCACTTGTTTAGTCCGATGCAACTCACCCGCGGCGCAAATTAGTTATGCTAGATAAACGCCTCAAGAAGAAAATTTTAAAATGGCAAGACAATAAATAAATCATTGATCAAACCTTGCGATCTCTATCATCTGCCTTCACTTCATAGATGAGGGTGTTGTCGGTGAATTTTGGGGTAGTGTCGATGGTGATGGCCTGAGGGAGGTTGAGGAAGTGCGGGGCGAATTTATCCCCGGTCACCGTCACGCTGAGAAGGGCTTCTCCAGTCTTCGGGGGACTCCAGATGTCTCGTGCTACCATCGTGATCTGAAGGTGACATGTGACTTATGAAGTTCAAGGTCAAACGAGGGTCATGGTCAGACATGTGAAGGATTCTTCGTACTTGGACGGCTCACGCTGTCTCGGGCTACCGTTGTGATCTGGGGAAGACACATGATAGATGAAGGTCAGCAAATTAATTGCCGGTCACGGTCACGCTGAGGAGGGCTTCCCCGTACTTCGGGGACTCGGAGGTGATATGTGATTTATGAAGCTCACGGTCAAAAGTAGGTCATGGTCATACAGACTCGCGTTGAGAGAAGGGCCCCAGTTTTCGAGGGATTCCATATGTCTCCTGCTACCATTATGATATGGGGATGATTCATAAAGGACAAGGTCACAGGCCACCTTAGACTACTCCGACGCTGCATCAATATAAAATGGCCATCAAAAATAAGCAATAAAGATCTGTATGACAAAAGAAAACAAACTCCATGGGCAAATGTAATTAAACAAAGAAGACTTAAGTGAGTGGGACATTTAATCAGACGAAGATACACCAGCCAAACAAGCACTGATAGAAACACTAAAGCCACACAAAACACCACGCGGAGGACAAAAACACACATGGATTAAACGAATACAAACAGACCTAAACGACGCGACACTCGACATAACAGATCAAAACAGTTGGGATATTGCGCGCCAAAGGGATTGGTGGATAGGCGAGGTGAGAGGTATCATGTCAGCCACGGACGTCACAATATTATAGATGAAGGTCACAGTTCGGTCATGGTCACAGTGAAGAGGATTTCACCATATTACGGGAACTCTAGTTGTCTCGGGCTACCATCCTGATCTGAAGGTGATAGAAGTGATTCACGAAGGTCAAGTTCAGAGAAGCGTCATGGTCATGACGGGAAGGGCTTCCCCATAGTTCGGAGAACTCCAGCTTCGGGGGATTCCATCTGTCTCGGGATACCATCGTGATCTGTCCATGATTCAGGTCAAGGGCACAGATGTGTCAAGGTCACACTGGGCTTCCCCGTACTTAGGTTTTTACCCTGAATAAAATTACTGCTCTATATAGCGTATCAGGATATTTTAAAGCAGGTTTTTGTTACAGTTAAATGGTAAAGAACATGAATATGTGAACTGTTTCTGTTAGTCGTTATGTAGTAAGTTTCAAATATGTTCCAGGAAGTATCTTCAGTTACGTTTGACACCTTCAAAATAACATGATAAAATAGAGATTTTTGCCAGATCACATTGGATTTTATAGCTCTTAGTATGCATAATTTATGTGTGATCCAATACACACACCTACTGTATGTTCACCTACCATGAGGCACATCGTAATAATGTAAATTCTATTATGATATGTAAATTGATAAGATACTAGATTCAATGCGGGAAATAAATAAATAAACAGTTTGGTTGATTAATCAATCAATCAGACTAGTTGATCTTACAGTCACTGCCTAACAATGTTATCACATTGTTCACATTACACTAAAATAAAGTTTTACGTGACTTACATTAAATTGTTTGATGTTTGTGGTGTGTAATGGCTTTTTCAGGAAGACAGCACCGTTCAACGGGGAGACATAGAAGTAGGCGTCGTGACCAGTCCGCATCGGCTTCACTCGGTACTGCACCAGATCCTGTATGGAATGTTATATATGTTACAGTCTATGCAGTATGCTAACCAGTAAAAGTAAAGTCTGACATTTATAGGCTGAATTTTCGATAGACTGAATTCTCGATCTACTAAATGTCGGTCTTACATCATGGCCATGCGAGGGTAGACGTGAGCAAGGCATCAAACGTATCCCTTTACAATGTATAATTACTTTGTGACTGTGACTTATGATTTTATTGTACAGAAGTATGATGCTAGTTCAATGTTTGTATGTCTATATAACAACGTCATCCAAGTTTATTAATGGTTTGGGAATTATGGGTATCGGTAATTGTTAATGATAGGAGGACAGAAAGCAGATGACAAGTAGAAGTCTAGCAGACGATAGTCAACTCGTGTCAGTAAGCAGATGACGTACACAGAACACTTTTGGCTTCCTACAACATTGATTGCATAGGCGTAATTTTAACTGACGTACTTGGCTGTCTAACACGTGACACTGTCAGGTTAAATGTATAGGGCCACAGATTTGACCATTAACTAGGTCGGATGTCGTTCACATACTCTGGAACATCTGGCACCTGTGACAAACTGATGCATGGGAGGATCAGTGGGAAAGTTGTCACTGGTTAGGGTTTTTTCAGAGTTCATGACTTTTCCCCTCACCAAGGAAATGTTCTCCACTGATTTGTCCTTTAGACTATTATAACTCTTCAAGTCCTCGGCCGTATGCTGATTCGCAATCCTTGCCCACTTGTTTGGTCCGACTCGACAGCCGGGGAATAAATTAGCTATGCTAGGCACATCTCGAGAACAATTAGCTCAATATTGGTGTCGTGGTTTGCCCGCCAGTCAGTTAATCGACACGATTCATCCGGCCTTCGGCTGCGTGTTCGCGCCACCTCTGCTACCATTCAAAAACAGGTATTTTCGCAGGGTTTACAAATCCGCATTTGAGACACTTGTACCATGGAAACATCGACAGCCATGAATTCTCGGAATATAAATTCACTTTTTTTAACTAGTACTAAAAACTTACACCATCCCTATCCCCAGCAGTTACCACAATCACCAGGTCACCAGGTTGTGTAGAGTCAGGAATAGTCTTCTTGTATATGTCTTTGGTGAATACAGGCTTGTATTCGTTTCGCTTGACCATGAAAGTGATAAATTTGGTGACCTCCTTGGGGATGCCTGCATCTATGGAGTCGTTTCGCGTCGCCGTGATCTCCAGCTGTTTACAACAAACGAATGAATGGATACAGTAAAATGAACAAAACATGAAAAACAGACCATCGGATGATTGTTTAAAATGGATGTTCTAGTGTCCACAGCATGAAGATATTTATATTTTGCGCATAAACTACTCAAAAAAAGGAACGTTCCTTTCAAAATTACATCAATATTTCTATAATACCAGGGATATTTGGGTGTATGGTATTTAGAGTCGAGTCAAGTACAGTATATACAGTCTGTGACTATTACTCTCATTACATTATTCGACAACAATGCTTTGGCCGAATTGGGGAACGTCGAGCGACGGTGTATGCATACAGGTGATGAGATCTATGTGATCGAATTCCGGCAGTAATTATGTCAGAGGGTGGACCTACCAGATATTGAAAAGTAACCTTAATTGGGAAAATAATTGACATTATGTGAAGAGGTTGTTTTCATAGTTAGAGAAAAATATAACGAACATCCAAATTGGAAAGTGTCGCTGCTATTACAGCAATTTCTAAAAGAGATTATTAAAATAGATAACATTGTAGTACTTGTAGTAGACCGGATAACTAACCGAGTAGTCAGGTAGTTGCTGGGTGTCTAGCTGCAGACTCATTTTGAGCATGATCACACCTGTCACGGGATTCACCTTGAAAAATTGCGCGGCTGGTGACCGCATGTTCACCACTTTGTATCTCACGTTAGCCTGTGTGTGAAATGATATTTTTATATTACGTATACATACACAATACACATCACCATATAATCATTTAACACAGGCTTTTACAAAATTAAAGGTACAGTATCATTAATTAAAGGAGGGCGCACTCCAAAAATTGTAATTTATGTATCAATTCCTTTAATGATACTGTTAAACATATTACTAATAAAAAGTTCAACTTCCTTCACAAAAGAGAGTACCAAATGTATAAACCTAAAGCGAAACGGGAAATACTTCTGAGTTTCGGTTTCAATTTAGGTTGCTATTGTATAAAAAATTGGTTCCAGAACAAATTTTTATACCTGTATCATTCCGTTATTTGAAGGATTCTAAATTTTTTATTTGTAATAATTATGTTTAGTAGTATCGTGAAAGGAGTTGTTACACAAATTTAATTTTTTTAGTTTAGGCCTCCTTTAAACATGGTTTAAAAAATTTCCACTCTATCAGTGCTAAAAATCCATTGATGGGACTGTAGCTTTAACGGTCACAAAGTAACGCGATCAGAGACTGCTATTGCTGACTCCTCCATTGACTTCATAGATCCCCTGTTTAAATCTACCTACCATGTGATTGAATTCCGGCTCCTAGAGTGAGAGCTTCAGGGGTCTGATCCATGAACCATCAATGTAGTGCCTCACTAATCAGTAATGCATGTCCTAGCCTCCAAATTGACGTATGCGAATGACCTCGGAGATATGAGTCTGGAGTAGCTACCTCACAGGACAATAATAAAGAATTGTTCTACAACATGTAAATTACCATAATTAATTCTATTAACCCATGTATGTGACAAAGATGTCATTACGGAAACAAACACGCTATAATTAAGTCTATTAACCCATGTATCATGATGTATGTGTCAAAGATGTCATTGCGGAAACAAACACACTTGTAATTATGATAGATACACAAGATCAGTATTCTCTGAAAATATACAGTACAAAAACTAAAACAAATTAAAACATTGATGAACTTACCCCGGGTCCGGCAGACACAAAGCCCACGTGATAATTTGTCTTATGTTCAAAAGTTATCTTGAACAATGAGGGGGATAGGAACGTGAATCCTGGACTCGAACCGCGGATCACATGTACTTCAATGTCAGTGGCGGCAAACCTTGGGTTGGGCCCTCCGTCCGTCACTACCACTCGCAACTGGCAAAGGAAACACCAAGCATTACCTGATGTTATTTATTAAATACACCAAGAAAATTAATGTAATTTTTGTATAGATTCTGTGGGAGATTCTTCATTTTAGGACCACAAGGAAAAACGTTCACACAGGTCTTAGAGCCACCCATGAGAGAAGCAAATAGATTCCAATACTTGCTCTGGTCCACAGTACAATATTCGATCATGCGCCACACCATCTGGTTACCTACCGACTTGCACATAATTATGGCTGGTGCACAATGTCTATCAAATTTTTATTTCTTGGTAAATATCAACAGCACCGCCGGGAAATTGTAAGAAACCCAGAGCACATACACTACAATTATGGCCATACATATAGGATCACCTGAATGTTCTACATCTTTGGGTTTCAATCACAGGTATAGTGTGCGTGTAATGTTAAAGAAAAAATGTAGTACTTTTTGGGGGTCAAGGTCAACCAGAGGTCAAACATTTGCTGAAAATGGAGTGTGTTACTAGGCCTATCATATTGTTTTCATGAAGAAGAAAAGGAATATGAATTATTTTTTCAGGTATATGTTCGGAAGTCAAAACAGATGCAGAATATTTATTTTCAAGGTCAAAGGTCAGCCAGGAAGAAAGGGCCTTGGAATAATAGTTAAAGAAATGACATTTTCATATATGTATCAGGATGACCTTGAACTTTGTTTTAGGATTAGTACAATACATATCATGAACTAATACCATGATACCATACCACCCGTGTCTGCGACTCTGCGTAGGTCAGATCATCAAAGGTCACAGTGCAGTGGAAAGAAATTTAAAATCAAGAATATTTGGTAATTTTGTAGGATTTATAATTGTGAATGTTAGGCTACCATGACTCTGGCAATACATAGTATTGTATTGTATAAATAGGTCGGACTGTGCGCTGCTTGGACAATTTTCTGGCCCTGTGCAGACTGACCTGGCAATACATACCGGTAATAGTTTTATTAAAAATATACATCTGCGACTTGTTCAATGTTCATGTAACTTACCCTAAAGTAACTGTTGATGGTAAGTTTGAGGGACCTCTGCAGAATAATTCCTCCATTTTGGTCGATCGTGAAGAAGTCCGGCTCATTTCCATATCCATCGATTGAGTAACTCAGTACATTGAAGGGTGCCTGGTGGTAAAACACAGTAGTACAGTATGTAATTGTTTTAATTATGAGAGAATGTTGTCGCAAGAATATACCTCATAAAACACTTGAATATCTGTTACAAAACGGCATCGACACCACGTACCGTGTTCCCCATCTTGGATTTCTTTCTCCATAAACATGTAAACCACCTACACACCATACTACATCAAAAATCACAATTTACAAGTGAAACTGAAAGTCCAGAAGTTTGTTTCTTGTTTTTAGAGCACTTCTAATTGGTCTAGAGGTCCGTGCTTTTAACACAATATCAAGAAAGGTCGAAGGAAAAATATCAGCCAAAAATATTTTGCAAAAAAATCGAGGTACATGGTCTTGCATCGATACGCTATGTATGGAATTTAAGAAGTCTCAAAATATTCTTCATAGCTGGTTTGAGAAAAGCTCATACATGTCACCAGATGACCTTTTCCATCTCAAATATCAATCCAAGCTCGCCATTCAACAGTCATTATAACTTTATGAGTACTGTTAAAATAAGACGTTGGTTAATTACGCTCTCACATTCTCCTATATTAAATGTATTATGTTGATTTACTATTAAAGGAATTGTACGGGATTTTGTCATGGCACCAGATAATATAAAAGGCCCCTATTTCACGTTAATCCATCGTAGG
>WNLI01196071.1:0-13162 GCA_025802215.1 Wirenia argentea | reverse complement strand
ATGTAAGACCGACATTTGGCGGATCGTGAGGTCCAAAAATGCGGCATATAAATGTCACACTTTACTTTTTACTTTTAAGTACTGTAAAGTAATTTAAGTAATTTTATTTTGAATGAAAAAACGTACAAAGTAGAATCTGAAACATATTACTATTATTTATGAAAATAACATTTGCAAATGTGTAATTGCTTAAATATTAAAGATGCATAATCTATTTACACTGACGTCCGATAGGCTGCATTAATACGATCTTCATGTTTTACGATTATATCCTGATATGACCCGACTGTATCGTGACAGTACTACTGTGGGGTCAGTGGACAACTTAGACAGACCAATTGGCCAGTGTCCAGCGAGTTGCCACTATCCTGGGTAGATACTAGATAAGAGGATGAGATAAGCCCTTGAGATTTGACAATGGCAGCATTATGCACTGGGAATAAAAGTCACTTGTAGCAAGCTGGTGAAATCACTGATAAGTGAAAGTGATAAGAAAGTGACAGGACAGAGGTGTGTAAGGGGCAGAGATAATCTCCTAATGACCCATGAATGGTGACATTGTGTGCACATAGTACTCCCATTATCCCCCTAGAGTCTGTAGAGGTGTTACAATTGCCTGAGATAAGAGGGGATATAGATTCCATGGGGTCTGTAATGGTGTTGGAGACTTTAAAAGTGTAAAAAGTGTTATTTTGTCATAATGTTTTTTTTGCATGTATTTTTTAATGTTTTTTTTTAGATGTTTAAAACACGTTTAAAACACATGTTTTAAAACATTGTTTTAAAACAAAAGAACCCTGAGTGATGAAGTATGAAAAACAAGTCGAGGGTGTGTGGACCCACATATTTTGACCATTAGGCTAACTTGGTTCGACGTGGTTCACCTATCCTGGAGCCTCTGGCGTCAATGATGATCTGAGGCGCGGAGGATCAGTGGAAGCACTGTTAACCCCCACCAAGGCAATGTTGTCCACTGATTTCAACTTTAGATTTGGAATTGTTATAATCCGAGTACCTGGCCTAATGGCGGAGTCATTTGAGCCTTTGGGGCATGGTGATTCGCAAACCTTGACCACTTGTTTAGTCCGACGCGACACCCGGTGCGTAAATTAGCTATCCTAGATACACGCATCGAGAACCAATTCATAAAACACCGAAATTGTCAAAAATCATGTTCGTAGTTTTTCATTAATACCGACGATATACAAACAAGAACCGAAATTCATGAAACCTTGAGACGTTTTAGTATAGTGTGATTGTACTGCTTTATGTATAATGCTTGGATGTCTACAATATACATGTTACGTACTCTTGAATAACCAGTTATCATGAGGGCAATACGCAGTGGTATGGACTGCTCGTGCCAGTGAGCCGGAGTTATGGCCCTCGTCTCATTACTGTATATTACACAAATCAAACTCCAACACCGATTTATACTGTATCAGTAGGTACATATTTATTTTCAGTTTGCTAGTCAAAGCCTGTAGCCTACAACGGCCTGGCCATTGTTTTATTTGACATAATTTTAGTCGTTTTTTGACATAAAATTCACTTTTCTTGCATCGAATATAACAAAATTAGGCATAGTAATTTATATTGATGTTAAAATTGACTCAATTTTTTGTTCTACAACAAATTTGAATTATATATGTTTAATTATATATGTTTAATTCAGTTTCCTTACGATTGGTAGAAATTTGTAAATTTTAATAAATACCCAGAATAATAATATAACCCATTTTTGTACAAATTTAACTTTGTATAATTTCGATAACGGCATTTCGCCATAAATGTTTGTACATAAAATCAATACAAAATAGTGCGGTAGAGTGATAAAGAGATGGCGCAATTCACTTACAAAACGCGGTCTATAAAAAATTTGCAACATCACTGTGCTTTACGAATACAATTTTAACCCATTTATAAATACAAATGGTATTGATCCTGCAACCCATAGACTATCCAAGTAGTCAAGTACTCATAAAATTTTAGCGTTTGTATCATTACAAAATACGAATACAGTTTCAGAAAAGGGTGCCAGAAACGAATTACGCCACCCTTTAACACTCTTTTCCCAATCTCTATTAAGACCTATTCTAATCTCGCTGGCTAGCATCTAGCCTGTAGGCCTACTAGTAATACTTAATTTATACAGAGTAACAATCATTGTAATATCATTTAACACAGCGTGGGATATGACACAAAGTTAAAGGAGCAGTGTAGGTTTTTATAGAAACTTGTATTATGCATTAAGCATGGCATGAGGAATATTACCATTGGGCTTCAATACATGCACTGTCTTTCAAAATTAGGATAGCAAAAATGATCAAGAACCCGAACTGCTCCTTTAAGTTAATATAACAACATTTTAAAGTCTACACGGAATAATTTACAGACAAAATTAATAATCTTACACCAAAATAAATAGCTAAAATATGCACATCAGATAACACGTATAAAGTTATAACAATTTCAGTTAAACTGGTACTTCGTAACTGGTACAAATACAACTGATAATTTGGTATCGTTCTTGATACATCCTTTTAGTGAACACATTTGGTCCACATTTAGTCTTTATAGTAATTTTCTGTGGACGTTTATAAATTAAACGAACGATCAATATGATCAATCGAACATTTACTCAAACAAACAATCAATCAATGAACGATCAATCAAATGATCAAACGAACGATCAATCAAACGATCAGACGAATGATCAATCACACAGTTAATCGAACGATCAATCGAACAATGAATTAAATGAGCAATCTAATGATCAATTAGATGGTCAATTGAACAATCAATCGACGATCAATAGGACGTTCAAACGATGATCAATCAATTGGATGATCAATGGAACGATCAATCTAACAATCAATCAAATGGTCAATCGAACGTTCAATTGTACGATCCATCGAATGAGCAATCGAATGATCAATCAATCAAATGATCAATTGATGATCAATTGAATGTTCAATCAAACAATCAATCGAACAGTCCATCATACAATCAATCGTACAATGACCGATAGAAATATCAATCAAACGGTCAATCGTGAGCAGTCAATCAATCAAATGATCAATGAAATGATCAATCGAATAATCAATCGAATTATAAATCACTGTCACGAATGATCAATTGTAACATCCATCAATCACATTTAGTCTTTCTATGGACGATTCTAAAGTAATGCACAGTGGTAGCGGGAAAAGTCCAAACTGAGTGCCACACAAAAATGTCAACGACTAAATGAAATAACTTTGAATTGGAATGTAAATGAAATAAAATTATTTTACATTTTTGTATTTGTAGTGTGGTAACTCAGTAAGCCTATATTTGGTAATCCTATTTGGTAAGTCTATAGATACATGAGATCAACGTACTAATTATACAAGAACTAAGTTCTACACAAACGAAAATGACACAATCATACACAATTGCACTATTTTAGCTTTCAAATTCCTGATACAGGCTTATCGTTGAAATGTTAGTACATAAACTAGTCAGATTAATTTCTGAAGTAATAATACTGAAGTAAAATGCATCAAATATATTACTATTACTTTTGTTAGTACAACTCTCTGTATCTTGGATACGATGTAAGACAAAACCAGTATTTTGATTTTCTTAAATATTAGCACTAAAATTTGTAAACCATTCTTTTGGATAATCATATTTTGTATAACTGTGTTGACCATAGTAGGCCTAACTGTTCAATTCTGATAAAATTAATTTCTTTTTAGTAAATTGAAGTTGTCTTAAAATCGAAGTACAGCATTACAAATTGAAGTAGGCCCTACAACAAATTGATGTACAAGAAATTGCAATACGACTAATAGAAGTACTACAAAATAAATTCATCTACGACAAATTGAAGTATTACAAAGTGACCAATAACAGATCAAAATAATAATGGGCCTTTTAAAAGTTCCATTACTGGGTTGAAAGGCTGGTGAAATCACTATACAAAGTCAACGATCGTAAATACTTCCAAATTAAATGGTTATGTGCCTTTTAAAAGTGCCATACTTGGTTGAAAGGCTTGTGAAATCACATACTATACAAAGTCAAAGATCGTAAATAATTCCCAATTAAACAGTGAAAACATATTTGTTTAAAATTATTCACAATCACAAATTAAACTAATTTCAAATATACACGAATCCGAACCGACATCGAAATAATAACTCAAGATCTCACAACCTAAGATCTAAACGTATCACATGACTAAATCCCACCAATCAGAATAGCCACCGTTAATTCATCAATAAATAGAACACCAATAATCACGACTAGAATTAATCCTTAGCAAAAAATGAGATTTAAAATAGAATAACTTAACGATAATGGTAAACATTCGTTATGTGGACAACCCCGACACTAGTTGTTCGGTGTGAAATTCGTTCCGTTCTATTGCTTGTTCGGTTAAGTTTGACGCGTCAACAATAATCCCGTTCGTGTCAAGTATACCACAGTTTTCAACGGATGAGGGACTATTTTTATCGGCGGACTTATCCTCGTTTTGGTTGCGGTCCGGTCGCGGTCGCATCAACGCCACAATCAAATCCTGATATACTTCTGTTTCCTTGTCATCGAGAAGACTAAATTTGTAGTTGAATATGATGAAATGTAAGAAAAGACTGTTTAGGTGTCCGTGTATTCCAAGAGTGAATAACTGCTGGTAGTGGGCGTGGTATATGTGCCCCAGGATGTGTAGCATGTACATGTGAATGTTCCGGGAGACAGACTCGAAGCAACTCGGAAATTCGTTTCCTGTGGGAGATATAAATAAACATATACATACTGTAATTAGACACATTTAAATTGTAGATATAGATCAAAAGTAGACATATTTAAATTGAATTTAATTGAATTGAATTCTCATCTTCCTAACAAATGGTGGGGAAACCGGAGAACCCGGAGAAAACCACTGGACGTGGGCAGGATATTTCCATCTTCCATGACTCCAAGACAGAGGGAAGAAGAGATCAGAATTCCTACAAATGCGCCAGTCCCCAGTTGTTCACAGTCACTACACTAGTGGAGGCAAGTAGGGGTAAGTTCCTTGCCCAAAAGAATTACAGAAACACAGGGGAAAAGCCACGACGCTTTTCCGCATCCCGGGCTTGAACCTGGGACCCCGAGATATCTAAGTGAGGACTCTGCAACATGCTACTCCTCCCTTATTTAGTTGTAAACTAAACAAACTAATTGAAGTCACCCGGAGCTTTCATGTGGCATACACCTACCACACTTCGTCAGGGACTGATGTCAGTGGGAGGACAACAGCTAGTCATGTGACGATGATCACGGGACGGGAGACTTGGGAGTGGATCGGCAGGAGAAAATGTCCAAGTTCATCAAAGGCTTTCTGACATTGATGTATGGTTTCCATGGCATCACACATGTGATCGATCTTGAGTCACATGATCTTGGTCACATGCCTAGAGCTGTCCTCCCATAGACGTCAGTGAGCTTATTTAGTCATTTAGCGCATAAAAAGACACAAGTTTGACTTGACTTGCTAAATGGCATATTATGTATTATGGCGTTTCAGCAGAGTACGCTTTCAAATAGTTACAAGTGATCTATCCAAAACAGTTATCAACTGCTTCACCACAGCTCTGCAGATCATACTAGTGTCATGTCATACCCCCATCAATACGAGGTGTCAAATCCGGGGTCGCGAGTCATTCCGCGGACAAGGGTCAAATCTGCGGTCGGGGGTGAAATCCAGGATCCTCGCTCACTTGTAGCACGTGTCTTGGCTACTAAAGTTGATCTCTCTGGCCAAAGCCTGACACAACTCGAAGACTCGTAACTAAAAATTAGACCGAAATTAAGAATTAGACCGATCCGATTTTACACAATCATGTGACTGGTGGCCGATAGGTTAGAAACAGACAAGAAATACACGAAATTTTGAGAATTTCCGGAAGTGGAAGTTGGCATAAAAATTAATAAGTGTCCGAGTGGCTGCTCGCAATGCATTGTGGAGCATGTAGCCGGATGTAGAAAGGATGAAAAACTGGCTGTCGGCAATTAATTGTGGTATTGCTTGGCGTCACAATAACGGTCTATTTAGATTTAAGTTGACATTATAAAACAGAAAATAACTCACCTATTTTTGTGGGGAATATGGACTCTTCAGTGATGGACTTTTGAATGAATGACGTGACATAATCGATATATTGAGGAGCGTTGCATTGACTTCGTTTCCCTTTTTCGTCCGTCCATAAGTACTCTCTGAGGGCACAACAAAGTAGAGTAAAGTTTCTGGTTTTACTGCTGCTTAAATACTATGAGGTATTACCAGTCGCACGTAGCTCGGTTGAACGTCTCATGCGAATGCTGATTTGTGTGTGCCCAACAATCTCTCAAATAATGAACACCGGTCGGGATTCGAACCCACGACCTTAGGATTATAAATGCACCATGTTTACATGATAGCGTGAGTTCATCGTCTACCGTTTAGACCAGCGGTTTCTTGTCCAAAAGGTCACAGTTTCTAGGGGGTGGGCTTACCATGCCCTCATTGTCTGTACTGTGTTTACACACGACATATCGGTCAAAGATTTAAGGTTAAACCCTACAAAAACAGGAAATTTTTCCAAGCTGAAACCTCCATATATGAGATTTCTGGGTGGAAACATGGACAGATTCTGAAAGTGCGGTATATAAAAGCACACATGTCGATATTTATTTTTTACTGTTCAATACGAAGGCACTGATAACCTTGTTCAACCTAGTAACAACCTGTCAAATCAAATCAAACCCATGACTCACTAAAAAAGACATGCTCATCGTGACTGAGATGTCTCTTCCTTATGCCGTTTGTATCAAAAAGTCTTCTGATATACGCCAAAATTCAAAAATAATCAAACCCATGACAAACTAAAATCATATCTTCGCGACTGAGATATTTCTTCCTTGTACCATTTGTATAGAAAAGTCTTCTGATAAAATTATACGCAAAAAACCTATGATGGACTAAAATCAGACATGACGATGCACGTCGCTACTGAGATATCTCTTCCTTGTACCATTTGTATACAAAAATCTCTTGACAAACGCAAATTGCAAAACTACGTCATTATTGATACTGATAAGTGATAATAAACGATATAAACAACATTTGATAAATAGGCCGAGTATCACAACCCTGATAAAAATATCGTATTATCTTCACAACAGACGTAGAGATAATCTGAAGACATGAACATCAAGGCAAACATTGTTGTCTGCCGCATGTCAAGATAACGTTTGATCTAGGAGGTGATAGTGAAATATACTCGTCAAAATAACAATCTACTAGTGAAATATACTCATCAAAATAATAATAGCTGGACGTTTTATTCGTTGCTGAATGCTGAATATGATCACTCAGAGTGTGAGAGTCCCAATGATGTGATACTGGTGCGGCGTCCCATGGACAGCCCTAGTGAGGTAAGGTAAGGGACACCGACAGACAGCCGAGACCCAAAGTTGTCGAATGATGTGGATGTTTGGGGAAACTAGATACCCGGAAAAAACCACAGACGTGACGTGAGCAGGGAATTTTTTGATCTTACAACGGGAAGACGCATAATTTCTATGAAAACGACCCAGTATCCAGATGCTCAATTCAGCCACTGAACTAGTGAAAAGGCAAAAAGCAGTCCCAAGTCTAGAGAGATCAGTGAATGTAGATTAACAGACACCACCATACATCTAGTGAGACTGAAAAAAACCATCACCGACAGAAGCATCCGCATCACTCTTCACGCCTAAAGTTTATCATAGGCTCCGAAATGAGTGGATCACAATAGGACCAAGCAAGTGGTCATCTGCAATCCCCCAAGTACATTTTGGGATGCATGCAACTTATATTCAATGTAGAGGGGTTGTGCTGAAACCAGGATTTGGAATTTTTACCGAAACTACCGAAACCTATCACTACCGAAACTATACCGAACTGAGACTACAATTTCCTCCGAGACTTTACCGAAACTACACCGAACTATATCCCAGACACCATTCCAAATGATATGGAAAATCGTAAATTTTTCAGACACTATATCGAAACTATACCGAATCACATGAAGTTTCAGTAAAAATCATGGTTTTATTGAATCGAAACAGTTTCTAGAATTATACAATTTATACAGTTTCGGTAATACTGTATTTTAGCGACACAGTTTCGGTACAGTTTCGGTAAAACACAACCCTAGTACCTATAGTATTTTTATTATGACAAGTATATTCCTTCAGTCGGATATGTTACAGGAAATAAGCAGATTTAGGAAATAGGCCTAATTCCTGAAATTTTCAGGAAATAGGCTTATTTCCTGTTTCATCCAGGAATTAGGCCTATTTCCTGAAAAAGTCAGGAATTAGGCCTATTTCCTGAAATTTTGGTCCAAAAATTTTGGCCCGAGGATGGTGTCCGATTTGAATGTTTCGTGCTGTGATCATCTTAACAAATAATAAAGTAAAGTAAAGTCTGACATTTTTCAGATCTCTCGATCTACCAAATGTTTGTCTTACATGATGGCAATGCGAGGGTGAGCCAGGCACCAAGCAATTTAAGCAATGAGAAGAATGTACAGTGATCATCTCCCTTGTATCCTCCCACCATGCACTTAGACCGCTTTGGTGTCACAGTTAACTGTGATCGTATTCAATGACATGATGAATAAAATACTCAAATATTATAACATAACTGATGCTATTAAACTCCCCACAGGCGCCACAACACCACACTCGCCATCACCAGCTGTATCACGGTTACCACCGTCCGGTTTTGCTCCGTCCGGAGGCGTAGTCCTACCCCTGTACACCCCATCCGCCAACACCATGCCACCAGTCTACACTCCATCCTCAATCGCTCCCTCTATCGAAGCGCCGCCGAAATACGAGGCCTTACCCACGGGGCAAAATACTATACCACAAAATCTTCTCACGCCACAGTTCCAAAACTTATCACGATCTACTCCTACGAACGCAACAACGTCAACACCACCGACGACGCAAATCATACGACGTCACTCCAGTAGCCATCCATCACCGACAGAACCACGGCTTACTTCCAATGGTCAAACATCCGCCGCAAATCTTCTAACAGCAACAACACACGGTCATGAATCGACTGACCCAACTTTTGCTTCCGCTCAAATGCCGGAAACTTCGTCCATTCGTGTGCATGAAACGTCAACCGCGCATCTTCACGGTAATTCGGAAATCCCTATGGATGGCTCATCAGCGGCAGACCCAAATGATCCACGTTTTAACTCGGCGATAGACCCGTTAGACAAAACACAATCGGCGTTAACTGAAGCGCAGCCGACGTTACATGAAGCGCAGTCAACTTTACCTGAATCATCTAAGGTAGAGAGTCGAACTACTATGTCAGTTGGCGAATCTGATCCGCCAGAGTCGAACACCTAACCGGCTCAAATCGAAGAAAATGATGTGCTGTGAGTGTGAACTAAAGTGGGACTGGACCTGAAGAGTATAGTTTGTGTCTAACTAGCATGGGCAAATAATAAGCCTATCCGTACACGAAAATCGCAAATAATGTGAATTTTTTATATAGGCCTACCATACTTTCACTCCATGCTTATTTGCTACGTGCAGGAATCTCGCAAATGCGGGTTTGAAAGCTCGTGGAAAATCCATGTTGTATGGTCACAACTGAGGCGCAAAACTGCAGCCGAGGCGCGAAGTCGCGCAGCCGTAGCATGTCAATTTACAGGTAGTTCTGACCATTTACTGACCAGTACACTGTTATCTCTTGGAAATTACGTTGATGGTACTAATATTAACTCATGTGCTAAACAATCACTTCACACACCTTAGCTTTGTAATCTTCGCACGCACATAACATGATAAGACACATGTGGAACACACATAATTTAGTTAATAGTCTTGCATATTTTGCCTTGCTAGTTAATCCCAGTCCACAAACGACATGCAAACTGTACTATGAAGGTTCAGTCCCACGTTAAAGCGATAAAAACTATGTGTAGGCCAAAACTAAAACGGAAATAATACATAATTCACCTACCCCCGGTACGTCTAAATGAGCCTAGAAAATTATTTTGGTACCAAAATATTTATGTAATCTATAGATGTATTTAAAGGGTTGTGCATATGTAGTAACCATAAAATATTAAACTATCTGCAACCATAAAAAGTAACCGCAACGGCAGATGGTTGGTGAGGATTGAGAATGCCTTCATTGCCTTGTGTGTTTAAAATGGAATTTACACAAAGAGACGATTGCTATAGCCACTTTCCATCCTGACTTGTAAACCTACAATGGATATTCATGATGACTGAAACGGACATGCTCAGCGGTGATATTTGTTGCTATTCGGAGTTTGACATTGCAATGGCTGCTTTCAATGAGCATTGACCAATCAAACAACTGTATTTTGAGTGGCAATTAGATTAACAAAAAATACCTAATTTCCGCCTTGTCAAAACTGGTTAATTTGGTCATATTCTTATATCGGCCACCTTTTCTATGCAGAGTTGTAAAATTTTTGCGTGGGTGTGTTTTTCGAGTGTTTTTTCCAGAAGTTTTTATGGTTGCAGATAGTTGTATTAATTTCCATTATTTGTTTAGAATGTATCGAGTACCATTGTATCCAATTTTAGACATATATTTTTTTACATTTTAGAGTCGTTATATTTTATCAATACATTAGGTATACTATCTTTAACATTTTTTACAGTTTAAGTATAATGCAATCCATATTATAATCCAACAAGAGCTATATAGGCTCTACAAGAGCTAGGGTGACCCGAGCTCGAAACTATAGTGTAAACATAGGTTTAGATTTATGCGCCGGAAAAAGTTGGCCAAGCCGGAAATAGAACCAAGCCATCAGATTTAGTGTACTGTAGTAATTGGTTTATTGTTTATGGTACAATATTATGTACGTATAGACAGTGATTTATTAGGTACATGATAACTGATGAAAAATATATATTTTGTTTTAGTAGTGCATGTAACTTATTTATGACTTGTAATACCAAATTGGATGCATCTAAAATAATTATATTTACGATTTATCGATCAAATAATAAATTATTATTTTTCTAGAAAAATTTTCACTGGTCAGTTTTGCCATGTTTTCACTTATAATTAAATTTTGCTGTACAAGTGGAAATTTTTGCCTAGTCGAAATTTTAGCAATTTTCGCTGGTTTAGTTTTTTGGTGAAAATTTTCACCATGAAATCAATATATTTTACCACATATCGATTAAAAAAATTAAAATTGGTGAAAATTGAAATCGGTGAAAATTAACACCTGTGAAAATAACCAGTTGTACAGTAATCCAATGTTCACCTAAAATGGTAATGAATAAATGAATGATGCTACCAGTCAACAATGCTCATAATTGACTGAAATGGCTTTGATCATTATGTGCCTTGCTCAAGGTCATACAACAACAGTCAGTAGGCCCTAGAACATAGAATTGAACCAGAGACAACCATTCCATCTTGCGCAGCACCTTCGAAATGTGACAGTATCCATCAGAATATCAATACACTATGCCAAATCAATGCAACCAACACAGCCATAAAGATTTCAAATTGTTTTATTTTTTTTATTTTTTTATTAATCCAATTACGTATTGTAACACAATAAAGTAGCAAAATGAATGAGCTAAAGTTGTTACGTGTAAACGCTACTTTAGTTTTTGTTAAATTGTTACGTGTAAACGCTACTTTAGTTTTTGTTCGGCACGTGACTGTCACGTGCATCGTCAATCAGCTGATTGTGTTTGACAGCTCGACTTTGCAGACGTGATTTCTAATTTTCTAGCCAGTTTCTTGGTTTCTTATCTTTTTGATACCACTTTTGGACCTAAATTCAACGATTTAAGGTTTAAGATAGTACATTGTGCAATATATTTCATTTTGCAATAGTTAAGATTGAATTTCATGTGGGAGGAACCTTTCATCATGTAATTTGCATGTAAATTACTGAATTATGCACTACAGTTACGTAACAGTCAAACACTGTTTGAAACAGTGACTACTACTACTACTAGTAATATTAGACAGTATCATGAGTATGACTGAGACTGAGTAGCAGTAGCACTCGTTTTTAGTCAGATTACGATTACATAATAATGACAAGTATTGAGAAAGTTGTTAAACATTAGTGACTAGACTCAGGCAGGCAATTTTTTTTCTTCAAAAATAACTAAATATTAACTATGCATAGACCTAAATTTTATGAATACATTCTTGTATGTCAGATCATGTTTTGGCTCCAAATTGAATCGAATAGCCTAATTTAATTTTTAATACCGTAGTAGATACTAGATAGTCCATTCTGAAGGTTCTGCCTGGGTCTAATTTACAAACACTGGCGAAATGTAACAAAAGACCTTATATTTAAATCAAAAAGGGATTACTTTAAAGATGCCATTAGTCAGGCAAGTAACACTAGTACCTTGTGGAAATATATTAAAAACCTGAACCCTAGTGTTATCAACAAACCACATAAACTCAATACGGATAGTGGCGTCCTAACAAAGACCACCGATATTGCAAATCATTTAAATTCATATTTTGTAAATGTAGCAAACGACTTAAAAAATAAATCTAATTCTTCAAATGATAGCAGTAGGCCTAGTACTTTTGGTGGTCTCAAAGATATCAGTAAACGTTTACGTGATGGGACAACCTTCAAAATTAAACCAATGAACTGCTTAGATGTGTACAATTATCTCAATAAACTTGATGCCAAAAAAGCCACTGGAACCGATGACATTAGCCCAAGACTTCTCAAACTGTCTGCCCCCTTTATCTATGAATCTCTCACATATATATATAACTTAAGCATAGATACAGGAAAATTCCCACGGCAATTCAAAAATGCTAAGGTAATTCCTATACCAAAACCAGGGAAACAAATTAATGAATTAGATGGGCTAAGGCCAATATCTATCCTACCTGCACTGTCCAAACCGTTAGAAAGACACGTCTCCACACACCTTTACGGTTACTTTACATCTAACAATCTAATGTGCAAAAATCAATCCGGGTTCCGTTCCAAATATTCTTGCCAAACTAGTCTTACTAAATTAACAAATGAGTGGCTCAATTGCATGGACAAAGGTGAGGTAAATGGTGTCGTTTTTCTTGATTTGCGCAAAGCCT
>WNLI01196070.1:0-13146 GCA_025802215.1 Wirenia argentea | reverse complement strand
TTGGTCGAAATGTTCGTATTGGTAGATTTGATCTAATTAACCTTTTAAAGATATATCCCTGTATTATTGGGCAAACGCCATATTATAGCGTTCAGCGAAGAGAATTAATCAAATTGACTGAATTAAATCATGTATTTATTGATTGATTTTAATGGATTTCATTGATTTACTTGATTGCTTTCGACGGATAAAATGATTTCACACCAGAAACATGGCGCAGCATTTCAAGAAAGAAAGTAATAACGCACCCCAACGGTTTACAAATCATGTGTCACTTATAATTCAAATTTGATATTATTATAGTGCATACTTATTTATTCCTGTAGGCCATAATTTTATGTAATGTCGTAATAATGCGTAATGTACATTGTTTATAATATATCGGTATTTTTTATATGTACGGTTGGTAGAAAATTTAAACTGTTGAAAGACACAAAATATTACGTTTAGTGTGCAAGGCTTAGTGAACATTATTTTAGCGTCCTGTTATAACGAATTCACGTCCAGGAAAATAAGATTTAGGCTACATGCGTCAAGCATGTATAGTTTTTGTTCGGTTTTGATCATGGAGCTGAGAGGTTTTTGTAGATTACCACAATTACGACTTATTTTTATATAAAAACTGGTGATACCAACCCCCACATTATTACATCATTTTGTGTTTATAAGTATGGGGACTACGAATAGAATCGCAGTACAATGCCTCTACGGCCGATCATATTAAATAAATATTGGGCAACCGTATTTACTGGCTCTATTATGTAATAAGAAATGTACAAGGTGTTGTTCCATAAGTAATGAACTCATTATAAACCTTTATAAAATTATAATCAGTAGGTCGATTTTAATATATTTTACATATTCGGAAATAAGATAGGTGTAAGTTTTTCACAGAACAAAAATTATGTTGATAAATTTAGTATTAAGGCCATCAATTACAGTAGAAAATATACAACTCATTTTCCCCATTTCAGAGATTGACGTGGTAAATTCGTATTGCAAATTAACAGTTAATAAGCAGAGTGAAAAATGTGTAGTGTAGCACAAAGTTAGTCATTTGTTGGAGGCTATTGGCTTTATTATTAAAGCTGTTCGGTAGTTTGGGAATTAGTACGTTATAATTGCACCCGATCCTTGGGGTGACCCCAGACATATGGTCTGATGGGAGTAGATGCGATGAGCGACCGAGCATCGTGAGACTAGATTTTAAAATCGGCAAAAAATCCGACTGCATTTTTTACAAGATCTTTAAAAATACGATTTTTTAAAAACATTTTAGGCAATAAAACGTACACATGTCTTCTTTCCGAATATTTATTAAAATCGGCATCCTAGTTATAATTTATAACGGTTTAAAATGAGTTCATTACTTATGGAACACCATGTAGTTATAGGCCTTGTATGTGCCTGGTACAAATTACTACAAATGAAAGTTTATTGCATCAAATAAAAGTTTAATATATTTCATATCACATTTTGTACTTCTTTACAAGCAATTATTATTATAACGTATAACGCTATTGTATCTTACGAGAAATCGACTTATACGGCGCAGGAAATAATGAACGTGTGCTGGACATAAGGATATCAGCATTTTTAGGACATGGCCCAATGAGGGAATATCAGGCCGAGGGATAAATAATACAAAGTGATAAGTGATCACTTTCAATGTCTTGACACATATGTTGGTCGTTCTACTACTCACTCGTTTAACACATGGTCGTATGTCCTTTTTGAGTTAAGACTATTCCAGGCAGATATGTTATTGAAAGTGATATAATACTACCAGTGGACATCAAATAGTTCTTATTAGAATTACAATGAAGGAATTATCCGAATGCAGATTTCATCCACATCCAAGAGTATATTCCAAATTTGGTAATAAATAGTCTGTTTGTGTGTTGACCAGAGCCTTTTGTACAAATGTTTACTGTTTCGCTGCCGGAGCGTCAATGTCTCAGATGGTATTTTGTAGCCTAATACTTTTTTTAAAGTTTTTTATATTGTTTTACTATTTTTCAAAAGAACGTTAACATTTTCATTGCCAGCGTCAAAGGTGCCAGATAATATTTTTTTCAAAAAAAACCCCCATTTTTCACAAGTTTTCCAAGTTTTTTCCAAAAGAGGCGTTTTCCAAATTGTTTTTTAAATGTTCTATCAATGTATTACTACTCACTATGTCAAAGACTGAACCGTGACAGTCGGACAGATCAATGATATTTTATAAACAAAAGATTTTATTTCAAAAAAGTTTTCGAAAAGGTTTTTCTTTTAAAAATAGATTATTTAACAGCGATTTTTTTTATCAGAAACATAATTTTAAGACTTTTGTCAAAACAAACATTTTTTCAAAAAGCATGTCTACAATGGTTGGTACAATACTTAAATCGTGTCAAACCTTTTAAAGGCTTCGGGTTTTGTTTTCAATATTAAGTAGGTCATGCAGAGGGATTTCTGCATTCAAAATTGTTATCGTCCTCTAAATTTCTCGCTGCCAAGATTGAAAATGGTGCCCAAAAATAATTTTACAAATCCCGTCAAAATTCAACATGTCTGCTGTTTTATTAAAATAATTTTCAAGCACTTTTCTTCCTGTATTTTTTCTAATAAATTTGGATATCATCCATGTCATAGGCCATCATTTCAATTATTTAAAATTGTCAAAACACATTGAAGTTGTTTTTAATGCTGTTTATTTTCTATATTACACAAAATTAATGCGGATGCAGATTGACAACGAGCAATAAAATGTATTTTTAAATCACCTTTTTTTCTGAAAATTGGTCAGACAGAAGTCTGCTTTGTTGTCAACTATCTTCGCAGGGAATATATATTATGCACACGAAAGTCATGTGGAATTGCCTGACGCACTGGTAGACGACTAACCATATTTAGCTACCGTATAGCGAGTTAGTTCTAAATAACACAACATGGAAAACATAGATCTGCCAACGAAGATATAATTATTGTACGGAGTTTTATTTTATTTCTGTAAAATGTCAATATAATCGAACAATTCCTTCATACTAATACCAATACCAATACAAACGCGCTATCGATTATAAATAATCTTTATCACGACATCGTGTGTATAAAATGTGTCTTTATCGTGTGTAAACAGATTTTCTCGTATTAAAAGTATACATTATTACACTACTTAACACATAATGTACACGGTACTATGCATGGTTTAAATAATTTTGTAAAATTGTAAAGTTGTTTCCGGATATTCGAATATGTATAAACATAATTGGTACACATAATAAGTACGAATGACTGCGAATTAATGAATCATATCCTTGCGACCAAATAATGGTCCACTCTAAACAATTGACAAACGTGTAAACTCCAAGTTGACACTTGACCAACCTATACCAGCTGATACGGTCGCAAAGTAGTTAATAATATGAGAGTAGGCTACTGTGCCATGCGCCGCCACTAGTCATCACCAGAATCCATATGAGAGTACTGCCCCACCAGAACCCAAATGAGAGTACTGCGCCAACATTAGTCATCACCAGAATCCATATGAGAGTACTGACCCACCCACCACTTCCGGTGGGGCAGTACTTTCATATTATAAACTACTTTCATGATTCATAATTTTCACAAGAGTGTAATGTTACCATTCTTCACATTGAATGTTGATTCACCAAAACATATCTGTTGGATTAATTTTTATTAAGGTTGTACACATAAAAAACTAGAGAAACGTTGATGGTTAATCGTTATGTTTACACGAGTTTTAGCACAATGTGACGCTACTTTTTGGTATAACTAAGTTAATATTTTGTCAAATGTGCAGGCATGTCTCATAGGCGATATTGGACTGTGAATCTCTGGAGATGACGCCACTAACGACGGACACTAAAGGACGAGGGAAAACATAGCCTATATATACATAATTGTGAAAATACTATAATTTACAGTGCGAGTCACAAGAATGTTACCACCCTATATATTATGAGATATATAGACACACAATATAACATACAGTAACGTAATATAACACTATAGCTATAGTAGTGTAACCATAAGCACATACTATTTTAATTAGTGTTTAGTGACAAGGAATAAATGTATTAAATCCAATGAGATCAAATATAGAGGATGACGAGTGTTTAATTGGAGAACCGAACCTAATTAGTTGATATTATAAAACTGTATATAGCATTACCTCTCTTTGAATGCAACGCATTTTTGGCAAAAATATGGAAAATCCGCAGAAATACTGGGTTGGGGAGTAGCTTCTTTATAGTAAAGTCTCATATTTATATACCGTATCTTCTCATCTCTGATTGTCCGACAGGAAAGATGGCGATAAGTTCCTTTTTGCAGTGATATGTATACGTTCAATTTAGCCTCTAGGTATCGTGAGGAAACTGTGGAGCGTTTCATAATACATAATTTTCAATAAAATAAAACTCAACATTACGGTAGATTTTATCGCCATGTCGACTACTCCCCACTAAGCGTTCTATACACCCACGAACCTGCGCTGACGACATCATCTATCGTTGCCTCCTGGTGGCGTCAGGTTCTAAACACTTGGATTGTGCGTCAGAAAGACGATGGTGTAATATGTCAGTGTGTCGAACGTCTGAGGGCTCTACCACAGGAGCAATATTGTCTTGTGGAATTGATAGGTTGGTTGAAATAGCGAAAATATCACGTGAAGTGACGGTATGGACTTGTGTAGTGTGTTGTTTCGGTTCGCGTACACCGTATCGATTGTAATGAACTGACGATGACTGTAGTCGCGATGGTGCTGAGGGTGCTGGGGATGAAGCTGGTGGTGGTAACGGTCCTTGTAGATGGCTGTGCCGTGGCGCTTGTATGTTGCTTGCAGATGTTTCTATGTATGGTTGTGTGCGGCCAGCAGATGAGCTGCTGTCTGGTGGTGTGCGGCCTACAGACGATCTGCTATCTGGTGCTGTACGGCCTACAGACGATCTGCTGTCTGATGCTGTGCGGCCTGCAGACGATCTGCTGTCTCGTAGTGTGCAGTTAGCGAAGGTTTTCTTGTCTGGGTGTATGCGGTTTGCTGGTGAACTGATGTCTGAAGCTATGCGGTTTGAAGATGGTGTAATGGTGTCTGAATAAGAACACTCGTTAACGACTGACAACGGGAAACTATCGGTTTGAGAGTGAGTAGTTTGAAGATGATGTTGTCTTTTTATATGGCAAGTACTTGTGTAACCTGTAGACTTTGTGGTAGTAGAATGAATATGCAAGATACGACGGAAACTGTTTCTGAAGTCATTATGTAAATAGCCGTATATAATATGATTACACATGGAATTAGAATACCCCAACCAAACAAGCAGGTGCGTTATATCGTCCGAAACAGGACACGCGTCTTTTCCGCATATATTCGAGACGAGATACCAAAAACAAAATGGCAGCCAACAGACGAGAAATACTCCCACTATGAGACCAAGCGTTTTGGCCGCCTTGTATGCATACTGGATACTGCGCCTTTTGCGCCGCTGCGTACGATATTCGTCCAAGTCTGCCCAATCTTTGTCTCGTATCCGAACAGCAGATTCCTTCTTTTTAATCTTGTGTGACTTAATTTCCCTAAACTGTTTACACGCTACACGGTAAATGCGCACGTTTAAAACAATTATGAACGAGCAGGGAATCCAAAATGAAAACGTTGACCAAATGAAGGCGTATGTAGTTGTAGTGTTGAAGTGTAAAACGCATTTTGAGGTGTGATTCACTGAGTGTCCGAAGCCCTCCCCAATTATGTACAGCCGTACATGTATAGGCACGTACGAAAAAAGCACTGCAACTGTCCATAGAAGCAGTAACATACAGCACACCCGCTTAGTTGACATTATTATAATGTACTGAAGCGGATGCACGATCGCTATGTATCGATCGATACTTAGCAGCGCTATGTGAAATATCGACGCTGTACAGAACATCACAAAATTGGAGAAGTATATATAACAACCGACGAGTCCAAAGATCCACTTTCCTGTTTCATAAATACCGATGTCGAATGGCATTACCAGAAAAGCGATTAGAAGATCGGCGCACGCTAGGGACGCAATGATGTAATTCGTGCTGTTTCGTAGCATCTTGTATTTGATGACACTAATTATAACGAGCAGGTTACCCACGATGACACATAACATTACCAGCACCATTACTATTCCCGCTAATACAAGCACCACAACGTACACAGTGGTTTGTTCCGTTCGACCAATATCCGTGAGATTAAGGATCTCTATTGTCGCATTCGGTGACATCTTTATAGTTTGTTATTCTCGGTGGTCGGTTACCATCTCTGAAACAGTCATACACCAAAATAATATTACTTACGAACACACTATCTGCCAGCAAATCGTTCTCTGACCAAGAAAATATAACGAACTTCGATATCTGACACAATATCCCGCCAAATCGGCTCAGTGATATCTAGGACGAGGTTGGATACCGCGTCAGACGTCGATCAGTTCGGATAATAACTACAGCACCTACTGTATTACTTGGATACCTTTAGCAATTTAATTCACACCCATTTAAAACTCTAAATATAAAATTTAACATAAAACCGACATCTTCTAATTCCTTTGGCGCCACTATCTTCAGATAAATTAGGTAGTTACGCATACAAAATTATTTCAGTGACGTTATAATTTTCTGAAGAAAAGTCGAAGATAGGATATGAATTTTTACCTAAATAAAATATGGAAAATTTGACAATAAATACATTCATAAATATTAACCATGTAAAATAACGACGACTTTAGTTAATAAATATATATCCAAGCAATAACGGTATATTCGGAAATTAACCTGACCGCATTTGGCCCATATCCTAATATAATATATTCTGGAATATTTTAGTTTGGCCATTTGAATTGGATATTTAGTATCCCTCGCGTTGGGGAACGTATAGGCTAGTGTTAGCTAAAAATAAAAAAAAATCATAAATCAGCACCAATGGAGAGACTCGATTAACGATATGGCTGAAGGGGCACAGAATGAACTCGTATTTTCAGAGATATAATATATAATTACAGAGAAACCTAAATCGAATGTACCGTACTTGCACCATGGTATGGAGCAGGCCTTGTGCATGCATGCTAACTCGTAGCAAACTCCGTTGACGCCCGAAACTAGACAAGAGGAGAATTAGTCAATACAGTATTACTTACGATGTTATCTAATGCCAGGTCCCTACTACTAATTACAGTATACTGAGTTCCTATTTTCTATCGGTATGTGTAGTATTTTCCGTATTTCAAACAAAGGTCTGTGATTTCAAAGACTAAACAATTTCGCGTTGAAAAAGAATAATTGCCATCTGAAATGAGCACGTACAAAGAAGACGTCATCACCATTTTCGTTACATGTCCTTTGCTGAACGATTTACACATTGCGGTGCTGGTTTCTGTGGGCTCAGTGCAGTGGTGAAAGGTGGGTGTATGAATATCTCAGCCGATGTACATGACTGGTGTGTGTACGTAGTCGTATGTGGTATGTGTGTGATTGTTGTGTGTGTCAGAGGTGTATATGCGTGTATGGGATTTGTTGGGTTGGGGGGTAACGGGTGGGGCTGAGTTTTCATTGAGAGCGAAGCTACAAGTTTGGGGCTCACTTAAAACACTGTAATATTGCACTATTTGTTAGAAAAGTAGCGCTTAGTTTGTGAATGCAGAAATGAAATGCAGAATCATAGCTCTTTTTTTGGTACATGATATTGCTTCCTACCTTTGCCGACACCACCACCACAATTATCGTCTACACCTACATCACCACCAGCACGACCACCATGACCACTACCACCACCATTTCCCCACCAATATCAGTACCTCTACCAATGCCACACAACCACCAACAATGCTCCTTTATTGTCGTCAGCGCAAGCGCAGCAATCACCAATCATTTGCCGGCAAAGCAGTCGCCGTCAAACCATGAAACACGTCGCGCTTGGGCAAGTTCATATGCCACGTGATGACGTTGATGCTGCCAGTAATGCCGAGTTAGACCAAACAAACGATGGAGTAGTAGTAATTTTATATTATAGCTATGAGTAGATCAGCCTCTTTCTGACACAGAATCACAGCCCCGGGAATCCGCCACCACCCTAAGCCAACACAAGGCGACAATGTTCTCTACAGGGTGATTCAATAACAAGTATACCGGAAGGATGGGGTCATATATCCATAACCAGTATATTCAGTGTAGTGGGTTATAGACTGTTGGGAAGAGCTATACTGTATATGTGATATATATGAAGATATTACAAAATTCATATCTTCAGCGATATTTGGAGTAGGGCAAATGTATGCCATCATATATAATATTGCTAGCTATTTGACAAAATTTCTAAATGATGTTATTGTTGAAATAAATGTTTTCCCCAAATGGACGAAATGGATGCAAACGGCACATAAATTGAACGTGATATATACTGTATAGGTTATCACTTAGTAAAATTGATATCTCGAAATATATCTGGCATCGTGGCTAAACAAATCACACTTCGCGCTCCGCGCTCAGGTGATATTATTTAGCCCTCGGCCAGATATAAATCTCGATATCAATTTTACCAAGTGATAACCTCTATATATCCATTGAGCCACGTACGACAAAATCCTGATATTCATGTTTCCATTGGTTTACTACAGAATAATATTATAATATTGCCGTCGCCAAATAAGGTGATTTCTCGGCAGATATGTCTATTTGTAAGTGATAGGCCTATGTATATGTCTTCTTGGAATTATAATGTAAATTATTCCGCTGCATAGCCTATTATATCCTCTTCTGACGGTATAACATAGCCTTGTTTTAGTTCAATAAATAAACAAAGACTTATATTTCTTACTTTTAGTTATGAGTTGTTCTATTATGATAAGTACATCAAATATATAATTATAATAACTGCGATATAAAAATCTATTATTGATTTTGTATCACACATAAATAACCCTTTGAATTAATTATATTTTACAAAATCAATCAGCATAATGATTTACGATAAATACTTTCATGATTTTATTTTATTTTAATATGACAGAGACGTGATTGGTCAGCTACGTTCGATGTAGCCTAACATCAAAATTACGTTGAAGTAAAGCACACACGATCAAGTGACATCATGTATTAAATCCCGAAATAATTATATTGGGCTCTCAACAGAAAATACCCAATGCAAATTGACGAAATTGATTACTTCAAAGCGAAATTACATCTAGATTGGCAATAATTATACCTAGAGTACGTTCCGAAATAGAGACAATACAGAGTGAGTCAAAAGTCACTTCCACTTAAATACGATATATAATTAGTACACTATAATATAGTAGGATGTCCCTGTTATATCGCAAATAATTATCACACGATTATCATTATGATATATATTACAGTGTAACCATTTGATGACACGCAATCCGAAGCTATATCTTCCGATGCCAGACATCCAGACGCCCCAATCCTATATTTTACTTCAATTTTGGTATAGAATAAAAATAATAACTTCGTTTTACGACAAGGAAGTCTCCTTTAACGCATTGTGGATCTCGTTTGCTTCGAAACAGGCCTTGATCTCGTAAATATCAGTTGCTAGACGAGAAAATCGTTCACTTATGGTATTTACTCGGCCCGATATTTGACTTAACCACTAAGAAGACGGACCGGTTTTTCACGACTCGGAAACCGGTATTTACGAGCTCATGGCCTGTCGTGAATGCAAGCAATATCTGCAAGTGGAGTTGTAATTCAATAATAGAGCCAATAATAATTCAGCCAATAATATTGCATGCTTGGTGTATTAATTTGGTAATAGGCGGTTTCGCACCAGTTATTCTGACCAGCAAGCTGCATAATTCAAAACGAAGCAAATATCTGCTCGACGCAAAAGGAAAAGTATTGTTAACCCCCGTAGCCATGTCAGTTTCAGATGAAACTCATTACAATGTTGATCTTTTTGATTAACTACAGTACCTAACATAATTCATGATCACTGCACTCCTGCTTTAAACTAATTTTCATCCGTAAGTTCCCAATCAGTCAATAAAGCTGTGAACGTCAATATTCGTGTGCGCCAACTTGGTGACACGTTGACGCTTTGGCGCACACCGACGTCGCAACTGCTCTCGGGCTGGGTGTCAGAAATATGTTCCTGTAACATGGAATTGTCTGTGGCGCCTGTCTGCTCTGCCCCATTCTCTATCATCTGACATGACGCTTCGTTTTCACTGTGGGCGGTATCGGGTTCTTGGGGGTCTTCTTCTGTTTCAGAGAGACGTTGAAGAGGTACGTATTTATCTGTAACATCTGTCGATTCTATCGGGGTAGTCATGGTGTGGGTTGACTTGTCATGACTGTCAGCATTAACCAACACATCACCAGCCAGATCTCTATGAACTTGCACATGCACGATGCCACCTGTGGTTAGACGGCGACTACCTTGTTGGATTTCGGTTACCAATCGTGGCGATTGGGGTGACGTAGATAAGGGATGATCTTTTGTCGTAAGTTGGGGGTTCTGGTTGTGTTGCTCACGGTGAAGGTGAACATGGTGGTGGTGTTTGTGGATGTGGTTTCTGCGGTGGTGGTGTGTGTGCTCTCCGCCGTGGTGGTGTGTGTGCTCTCCGCCTTGGTGCTTGCAGTCGTAGTACGTATATAGATCCGGAGCGCTGACAGAGTGTTTGATTAATGACACAAGAATGTGACATGTGGATAACACGGTGTCTGCTTTGTACGATTCTGACCCGGTTAACAACGGGAGACTTCGTAGTGACGAACTACTCGAATCCGCTCTGAAGGAAGAAGTGTGGTGATGGTATGGGCGCACACTTTGATAGCTACTTGATGTGTAGTTTGTAGAATATCCCGATCTATAGCGTCTACGCAACAAGTCCCTGAATCTGTTTCTAAAGTCTCTGCGTAAATAGCCGTAAACGAACGGGTTACACATAGAGTTGAGGTAAGCTATCCAGAGGAGCAAGGTGGTTATGTCGGCAGAGTTGGCAAACGCGTCTTTCCCACGTAGGTTTATGGTGAGATACCATAGACAGAATGGTAGCCTACATACGATAAATGAGCCCACAATAACGCTCAATGTTTTCGTCGCTCTGTGTTCATTTCGTATACCGCGACGTTTGCGTCTAAACTCGCGAAAGCCATCCGTCACTGTCCACAGACAGTCCCCACTATGAAAAGAACTAGGCATATTCATTCTTTTAATAAAGTGCGTCTTCATTTCCGATAGCTGTTTACGTGCCACGGAGTAAATACATACATTTAAGGTAAGGGTGATAAAACATGGAATCCAGAATGAGATTGCTGACTCGATGATCGCGTATGGGATTGAAATGTTGAAGTTGAACGCGCATTTTGTGCTACGCTCCAACATCTTTTCTCCCAAAACACATATTCGTATTACTATAGGCACGCACGAGTTAAGAACTGCCACCGTCCAGAGAAACAACAGCATAAAGCACAACCGCTTCCTTGACATTTGTGTCGGGTATCGAAGCGGCCTCACGATTGCTATGTACCGATCGATACTGAGTAGCACGATGTGGAATACTGATGCGTTAACTAACACCCCGAAACTTGTGTAGTATACGTAGCACCAAATATACCCGAAAATCCACTTCCTCAACACGTAATTTCCTAAATTGAAGGGCATGACTAGAAGAGCGAGTAAGAGGTCGGCGCTCGCTAGGGACACAATGATGTAGTTCGTGATTGTCCGTAGATTATCATATTTGATGACGCTTACTATCACCAGCGTATTTCCCACAATGGTACATACTGTAACGATAGCCATGGCGAGCCCTCCAATCACAAGCGCCCACACATTCACCAAGTCTCTCACCGTCACATCATTGGGTGTGTTATTATGATGCGGGGTCGTATTTGCCGGTATATTGTCACTCAGATTCTCGTAGATTTGGCTCATATTTTATTATTGCGTTCAAAGTATTGACGTCTTCGTTCGTAGAGAGTGTATTAAACTAGGACATGTGATAATATACTTTAACTTTGCCGTTAACGCTTTGTAACAACACTATTATAGGTTGATTACCTTCACTATTTTACAAACCATTTTGCGTTTGAAAAAAATTTAACCACCACCTGAACTGAGCACGCACAAATCAAACGTCACGTCACCGACCTTTCTTTTATACATGTCCATTACGACAATTGTCTAGCTGTGTCTAGCTGTGGTGTGAGTAGTCGGTGTTTGAACCTTGCGTGCATGTTGTTGTGTGAATTTCTGGTACCGTATATAGATAATACGAAAGAGTGCATATGTGTATGGAGGAGTGGGTGTGGGGTTATGTTGTGTGCGCTTATGAAGCCCGGATAGAGACACTTTAATGCTTGGTGCTAGCTGAAAAGGCTAGCGAGGTCACGAGTGGAGATTGGTTTGATAGTATACCACCATTCTCAAACCATGTTTCATGTATGGGACTGAACCTGGCTCTAAACATAATACCCCTATCAAATATTAACTTAATCGGTTTTCAAAATTTCCCGGCCCGCACTCTCCATAAAGATGTAGCCTACCAATATATGATATTACTATCACCTTGTCATCGTATGCTATATATCCCATAAAGACATGGTGATTCATGTGTAGTATACCCTCAATTGCAAAAAAACACGAACGTGTAAAAATTGTAAATAAAATGTTGTGTCATTTTTTAGGCCAAGGTCAAAGGTCACTCAAAGGTCAATTTTTTCTAGAAAATGGACTTTTTTATATGACGTAATTTTTCATGATCTAGATAAGTTTATTTGTTGTAGATGAGTTAGCAAGTGGCCGTACATTCATAGTTTATATTTTCAAGGTCAAATGTCAAAGTAGCAAGGTCATGTGACCACCTTGAAAATACCCAAAAAATCGTGGATTTTGAATTGTGACCTTGACCATTGACGATTTTACATAGGGCCTACCCTATGACATCTAGGTATGACGTCACGACATAAGGTCGTTACATATAATGCATGATTCATAGGTCAAATGTCAAGGTCTCAATTGAAAAATCCCCAATCACGATTTTTTGGTAATTTTCAAGGTGGTCCCATGACCTTAAGGGCAATTGCGGTAATTAGATCCCACTGAAATTTTTTGATAAAATTTTGAGGAATTAAAGTTCAATCTTATCC
>WNLI01195959.1:0-13165 GCA_025802215.1 Wirenia argentea | reverse complement strand
GTAGGTATAATACCCACATAAAACCGCAAATGAGCGAAATTACCTGCCGAGCGAAATTCGCGGACTTGCCTCTAACAAGCATGGAGAAAGTGCGCCCACTAATGCAGCAACTTTGATAGATATCCTAAGGGTGAGTCTGTTAGTTGGTTTATGGGAGGAAAATTTACACTACATTCAAACCCATTGCGAAACCATCAATTCTACTGTACCATTCCGTCTTGCCAAAATTTATTCCGCCGTGCTACCTCAGCTTGAGTTGGGTTGATGGTAGCAACTAGCAAGCTGGTTTTATCGTACATAGTACATACCTATGGTTATGTCTTCAAGTCGAATTGCCCCTGAATTCATGGTCATGTAGTGATTTCCCAACTTACCTATTGATTTTTCGGCGAAATTTCAGCCAATTAATAATTATTGTATTTAATGTATGCACAATGGAATACATCTTTTGTATCCCTCCCTCTCCAGCAAATGTCGATTTACAATACATGACCATGCTACATGACCGTTTACAGTATCGAACAGCCTTACTGCAAACAAATGCCTATTCCAAGGAGAATATGCTCGATCTGTATCAACTCCAGGCACTCCTACAGCTGGGTCAACAAAGGCGCGTCTTCTGAGATGCCTTGCGTAAGGACACCACAGGTAACACAGCAAACACACATCAGACAGCTTGGAGCAGAGTAATAAAACAATGACGGCTAACCGGGAAGTACATTTAAAGGCTACTTGATAACACTGCACTCCAGCCAAACTAGGCTGCCAACAAGTTTTTAGATTATGCAAAAATCGAACACTGTGGACGCAAATTTAATTTTTAAGTTTAGGTAATGATATAAACTGATATACATCTTTGCGGGGCACAAGTTATTTCCTCCAACACCTAGACCCTAATCGGCAGTATTCATTTCGTGTTTATGACTATATGTGGTGATTGGCTGACAAAGTGTTTAATGCTTCTCAGGGAGTGAAAAATGATGTATTAAATTAATATAGAGTTATCTCCCCTGAAATTGTCAAATATCATCTTAGTCACAATATTAGTTGTACCATTGTTTACCGTTGTACATAGACTGAGGTCCTCATGACATTTTATCGTGTCTAATGAGTACGCTTCGCTCGAGTTATTAGAAATTAGTAATTACCCGGTGATTCTCTAAATTTAGCCAGCGATTCTGTAAATAAATTATTTATAGATCGCCGGGTAAAATTTATTATTATTATTTCGTAAAGACATTCTGGGCCTGCTTGATTAAAACAATAGAAACGCTTTGGCATATTTCCAGTAAGTTCTTCTCTGTTAACGTAAAATTTTCCAATGTGCACAATGGTTACATGTTATCTTAATGCGACAGACATGAAATCATGGAATTTGATTCGATTTTTAATAGAATTGTAGCGATCGATAAAATTTGCAAATAGCCGCCATGATGCGGTGATTTAAATTTCGGGTACCAACTATCAAATTTTCCGTATGAACCTCACACGATGTCCCATAACTATGTTGGTCATTGTAATAATTTCCGTGGGGACATGGGGATTTGTTCCATGGTCACATGATCCAAATTAACCAATGCAAATTCGTGTAACAAAATCACCGTGGTAGAGTTGTTCTACTATCACACATGTTATACTTACAGACACGAAACCCTTCATCTCCGACATAGTTGTGGACTCTCTGCGACTGTCATGGCCGACAGCCATATTGTTGTTTTTGTAATACAACACACATTTTATACTTGCAGAAATCCCGCGCCTACCCGACACCAAACCTCTCATATACGAGATAGGTGTGGACTCTCTGAGACTGTCATGGCCGACAGGCACACTATTGTTTTGTTTTAAACATATTTTGTTGTCATAATGAAAAAAGGATTGGGTAACCAGCTATATAGCTGAGGATATACCCGCTCCCGCTCGTACACTATTGTTGTTGTAATACAACATACCTTTTATGAATACAGAAATCCGCGCCTCCCCGACACGAAACCCCTCATATCCAAGATTGGTGTGGACTCTCTCAGACTATCATGGCTTTGTATTGTATTGTATGAATAGGTCGAACATAGTTTGCTGCGTGGGCCATTTGCTGAACATATGCATACTGACCTAGGAAATACTGAACTCAAAGTAAGACTAAGAGCAGGTGAGATGAAAGAACTCTGACAAGTCCACTTTTAGTGGCTTACATCCACACTTGTTTTTATAATACACCATGCGTATTATCCGTACAGAAATCCCGCGCCTCCCTGACATGAAACCCCTCGTCTCCGAGATCGGTGTGGACTCTCTGCGCCTATCATGGCCTACCGCTACGTCTCTACCGGACTTCCCTCCCTTGGCCTACCGTATCGAGGCCCAGGAACTGCCTGATGACACGTGGCGCACGATGGCACGCTCGGAACTTGGCACCTCCTTCAGGTCTGGAGCTAAATTTCTTGTGTAATGAATTAGTTCTCGAGGCATAAATAATAATATTAGTCAGAGCGTGGTATATCAGTGTACCTCTTCAGTACTAAACAATGTTATCAACTTAACTTGGTAGTTCTTATTATAAACTAGTTCATTTTACACAACTTTGTACTAAAGTAGCAACGAAACTTAATTTCCTAACCTTAGTTACCTAGCTGACTGTTTCGACATATGTCGTCCTCGGCTGTAGATCTTGGGCTGGCACGGAAGTTGATTTTCTCTTTTTTTTGATTTCCATGGTGTTGTTAGTATGGAATCCACCAGTCTATATTCTTACTGTAACTAGCGCTTTTGAACTGGACACATGCAAAAAATATGTTGTTCACATCCCCCCCCATCCCCCGACATCCCCCAAAAAATTTGCAGGACTTATCTAGCTATTTTTTTTGCTTGACAGTTTTTTGTCAATCAATGATAAATGCGTATATGCATTGTTCAGGGTGATAGACCTCGTACCAGAGCAGAAAACCAGATTGGTGTCAGTGAGCCTACCGAGCCTATGTACCTCCCCCGGGCTGAGAGTCATTAGATTCCATGTCATAGCTATGTACTATGTAGTCTCCAATCGTAAATTGTTGTGATATACTGATTGTACATTACCACACAGGGTGACGGACCTCGTACCAGAACAGGACTACAGATTCAGGATCAGAGCAGAGAACCAGATCGGTATCAGTGAGCCGACAGAGCCTCTGTACCTTCCTCGAGCTGAGAGTGAGTACTATATTCATTAGGCTATATATATTTACAGAAAGCCTGGATCACAGGAAAATTTAGATTGGACATTGGACATTTTCTACTGTTACTGAAATTCAGTTGGAAGCCTTGGATTAAGCTTCCCCTACTAATCTTGGCTATAAACGATCTAGAGATCTTAGGCGGTAGCCATGGGTTCAAATATGCCGTCGATTTTTACCCAGTATTCGCCCACATGGTCTGGTACATAACTTGGAACTTTGAGATAGCCTAATAAAAAAGTAATAATGAAAGCGAAAATATATAATTAATGATAAATTTGTTCCAGCATACCCTGGAGTACCGATATCCCGCCCCACCCTCACAGACATAGAGCCATACGCGGCGAGACTACGCTGGACAACTGTTGAGATACCCGCATACTCTGATTTGGACACACCCCTTACCTATCGTATAGAGGTAATCACTAATTACACCGGTTACCTATCGTATAGAGGTAATTTACAATAATGTTTACTAGATAGATTACACTGGACAACTGTCGACATACCCGCATCCTCTGATTTGGATACACCCCTTACCTATCGTATAGAGGTAATTACACTCCTTACCTATCTTATAGAGTAGAGGTCGGCGAACACGACACGAACACGGAATCCGACACGCACACGACATGACCCGAAATCGTGTCGTGTCGGATTGATGTACCTGCCGAATCGGGTCGTGTCAGTTTTGTGTTTATGATTATTAATAATAATAATGAACTTACTGCCTTTTTAGCCTGTGCGTTATTTCATGAAATGACTTGACCATCATAATTATCATATGAATGACGTGATTTACACGCAACCACAAAATGACAGCCACTGACCAGTGTGTGACTAGTTGTCATTCTCGGCGGGACCGCGTCAACTGAAATTCTACCGGCTTGTGTTATGGTTAGGGTCGTGTTTGTGCTTATGTAATCGGGTCGTGTTTAGTTCGTGTTTGGGTACAAATGGGTCGTGTTCAGTTCGTGTTTAGCTACAGTCGGATCGTCTCGGATTGGATTTTTCAAATAAGGCCAACGCCGACCTTTATTATAGAGGTAATTACACCCGTTACCTATGACTACTAGCATCCTCGTATCCCATATGTTTTTGACATATCAATACGTCTTTGACAATCAACGAATAAAGAAACGAATGAAGAAATTAATCAAGCTATCAAGCAGTTAATTAATGATATAATGAATGTTTGAATTTTATGATCAATAAAATATCTAATATAATATATGTTGTTTCACAGCAATTTCTAGGTACTAGGAAAGCCAGAAGATAATTTACACTCCAAGTGACCATTGAACCTAACAAGTGGTAAAAACTTATGATTCACCTTCCTACCAATTACTCAGATAGTGGAGGTTTTATTTCTGACTTTTCTTTCTTAACTCCTTCATTGCCAAAGACATATTGATATATGTGGCATATGCGGGTGCCAGCGGCCATCTCACGTATGACCCACATACTGTACAGTAGTGTACGAAAACTCAGGAGTTCAACTCATGTGGGTTTGGAATTCGCTCAATTGTCTTTATAATAATAAAAACACACTGCTTAATCAATTAAACAGGTATACACTCCACAGGGTCTAACCCAAATACAGTGGATAATACACACAACATACAAGCATAAATCATAAACATAGTACAGCAATCAATTTAGCAAAATATGGTATTATTAATTACCTTGTACACTTTTGATTTGATTACAAAAGCAACGGTTATCATTAATACAGCGTAGCCTATGCAACTCCGATGCCAAAAAACAACTGGAATATTTTGATACAAAAGATGGTAGAATGGAGTATATGAAATCATTTAGAAATTACGTGTTGTTTTTCAAGCTTCATTTTCTTAACTATGTCATATAAAAAGTTATGCTTTGCTGATAAGTATGTACCAATAGTGATATATCTACCATAAAATATAATTTTTTCAAGTGTCATTCAGTTTACGCCATTTATAGTTAATGCCATTAAATTTCTATAATCTACGTTATTTACAACAATTTCCAGTTAATTTTTTGTATGGTAATCAGAATTTTGTGTTTTCTGTATCTCCAACAGTAGTAAATAAAATACTATCAGTAATTTTAATGCCTTACCTTATGTAATATTTGATATACATGTAACATGGTAGTGTAGATAACATTAAATTTACTATACATTAAAAAAATTATTGTACTTTATACTAAAAGATTGCTGTGTTCTATATACATCAGTCTGATTTTGGCTATGAATCGATTGCAGTGCTGTAAGTTGCAATAGCTGTAAGTTACAGTAGCTGTATGCCCAGAAAGTTAATATTGTAGAATTCGTAACATTTTGTAAAATAATAGATATTACCCAGTTTAAGATACTGAACTAGAACTGGAACTGGAACGTTTGATATAGGTCAACCTCACTGCACAGTGCGTATGCTCCCCGAGACTCCGTTGTATGAACTCCGCAGATGACAAATTGTGAAAATCTCGTCGTTCAGGATTCTGCGGCAGAACCATTTAATTGGATGACATCTCACAGCTGTGACCATTGTCAAGGTCGAACAACGAAGTCCACAGGTGAGAAAATCTTAATGACCACAATGAACTGCGGCGGAGTTATCTGCCGTCAACCATAAGAACTTTACCATTCCAGTTCTAGTTCTAGAATCAAGTCTGTATTGTTGTATAGGCACCGCACGATGTAGTAACTAGGTTAGTTGATTCGGTTAGAATCATGCTGATCTAAAAATTGTAAAAGTTTCCAGCTGTAGATTTAATCATTATTAGCCAGTTACAGTATAGTTTGTAATTATAATTACATGCGTAGGCTACTTCTGGATAGCAGCTTTCATATGACTATTTGTCTACCAATTGAAAGGTATTGGAAGCCAGGACTGAGATGAGTTTTATTGTATTATTCTCAGGTACAAGACGATCCAGAGCAGGACTGGCGAATGTTAGCGGATGACATCCCCGACACCCAGTACCATGTGACCGGTATTGAGCCAATGAGAGACTACCGTTATCGGGTCAGAGGTCGTCCAAGTGCAGATGTTCTCACTGAGCCTTCACCACCTGTCTCTGTGTATGGTGCTCTAGGTAAGTCATCTGACTATGATTTAGCCAATGAGCTATTACCGTTACCGGTTCATCGGTCGTCTGAGAGCAAAAGTATTTGTCCCCTATGTCTGTGTAGTGTATGGCAGTCTAGGTTAGTATGTGACATAGATTGAGCTAATGTCATTCTATGTATGTCATGTGACAATGATTGTGCCAATGAGGGACTATCATTATCGGGTCAGGGGTTGCCCGAGTGCATGTCCTCACTGAACCTTCACCACCTGTCTCTGTGTATGGTGCTCTCAGTAAGTCATGTGACCGGTATCGGGCCAATGAGAGACTATCATTACAGGATCATGGGTCGTGTGAGTGCAGATGGCAGTATGTGGTGAAATGTTCCCTAATTCAGAAGCATCACTTGTTAGTGTCTTAAAATATCCTGTATTGTTGGTTTATCACTCGGTCGGGAATATATTTGATTTGTAAACCGATTTCTAATCGGAGTATCGTTGGGTTTGACAGTGTTGACAGGCTTCTACTCCCAAACGTGAATATCTCTCTCTAGATCTCTAGTGTGACTGCAATAATGTTGTCTTCTATTTCAGTTATTTCTTGCAAACATTTCTTGATAAAATGTATTTTATGTGCTTCAGAATGTAATTTTACATTTGAATATTAAAAATCATACTATAATACGCGTTTCTAAATTATTTTATGTTTCCACAGCCAAAACACGTCGCCCAGTACGAGAGCTGTACCTAACAGAACCAGATGAAGAATCGGTACGGTTGAGCTGGAGCCGGGTGGAGGTTCCACCATATAACATGGAAGATGAGCCCCTACTCTACATGCTTGAGTACCAGGATATGCCAGGTCAGTGTGTGTTAACGTCATACTGGGCAATTTAGAGGGCATATTACAAATGTAAGTGTACCAATGGGCTATTTCTGTACCGAATTTAGATTTTCTACAACAAAAAAAAAAAAAATCAGGATTTTCCGTCACCCATTGCTCTGCTATATAGCGGGAAACCAAAGAGTACCACTTTGTTTGATTGATATTAACTGGCTCGCTGCTAATAGCCACTAGCTAGAAATACATTGCATTAATTATTTTCAGCAATGAGCCAGTTAAAGATGAGAAAGCGGATTGAATGATTTAGAAATATATCAAATGTATGATTTTGATGAGAGGCATTTTTTTAATGAGATACAGGTAGGTCAATGGAAATGTGGACATTTACGTTTACTTAATTTCAAAATAAATGAAGCCTATTAGTATGAATATGTGACATTTCATGCTATAATCTCATACCCAAAGCTGCCAGAGCTGCGTCACCCATCCGACAACATCTTTCATAGAAAATAATACTATTTTTATCACTGGATGAAAGGAATACCCAATTCATGTATTTTTACTATGTCATCTTCAGGCACCGAATGGAGACCACTGGTATCTGGTATACCCACCACATCACACCGCGTAACGGGACTAGAACCTTTCGGTGACTACGCCTTCCGCGTGCGAGCAGAATCAGGGTATGGGCTATCACCGCCTTCTGATCCATTACCGTTCTACAGGCAAACCCCAGGTAGGGAATAAAACTGGTATATAACTATTTGGAATTTGGTATTTTCTGTTAGCTATGTACAGCGCAATTATGAATGTGAGACTGAGTGTAAATGGCCAAAAATAATTGTATACGGTAATTTCCCTGATATTTCATTACCCACTTAATTCAACGTTGCTCCATTTTCAGGCAGGTGAATATAAGTTATTTCAACGCGCTATATGGTTTTCAACATCGAGTCGTAAATATTTTGCATAAAATTGTGAAAAAGTACCCAAATTGTACTAATAATTGATTTTTAACACATACACTTGCAACATTTAATCCATACAATGGCCATGGACAACCTTATTGATCAATTATGATGGCAACAAAATTCATAATTTTATTTTCCAAAGGTTGGTAATTTCAGATAATTCAACGCCCTGGCAATTTTGGGAATTTAGGGCCGATGAAATATCAGAGAAATTACCGTACATGAAAATGAGCACCGAAGTACTTCATGGAATTTGAACTACATAGGCCTAGAAAGTATGGAAATAATGGATGACCTAATAGCCTACCAGGGCAAATAGAATTCAAGAGGATACTAATTACATGAAAATAGGCTACAACTGCAAATTGCCGAGGTGGACTTCAAATGAACGAAAAAGAGCATCAAAGTACTTCAGGCAAACTTAAGTTTGATGTGTTACTTTTTTGTAGAAAGTATGTAACAGTGTAGATACGTATACAATTACAGTAAAAATGGTGATAAAGGATGATGTAATAGGCTACTAGCACCAATAGAATGCAAAAGGACACTACTGTATAATGATCATCCAAAGTACTTCAGAAAATTGATGTTTCATTAATTGTACTATAGAAGTCTACCAATTGTGACGATTTCAATGGAAATGTGACATTACTCTTCGATGGAAGTATGTGGGATACCCTTCAGATTCAGAATGTATGAATAATTGGAACAAAATAGCCTAATAATTTTAACAAAATTGTCTTATGTAAGGTCTGGTGACAGAAGCGATTAAAAATTACAATACAATGGAAGAGGACGACAGTGTCACTACTGTCACACAAGTAACAATGGACAAACACGATGATTTAAGATATATGGAAAGCAACCAACAGCATTGTCTTATGTAAGAAGCGGTGACAGAATCGATTAAAAATTACATTGCAATCTTGTGAAATTATCGACAATGGAAAAGTACAATAGTGTCAATCAATGTCACACAAGTAGCAATAAAAAACTATGGAAACTTACAAATAAACTTAGAGAGGACAATGGAAAAACACAATCATTTAAGATAGTGTCCAATGTACGGAAAGATACCAACAACATTGTCTTACGTAACAATAATTGGTGACAGAAGCGATTAAAAATTACATTGTAATCTTGTGAAATTATCGACAATGGAAAAGTACAATAGTGTCACTCACTGTCACACACGTAGCATGCAATACAAATCTATGGAAAGTTACAAATAAACTAGGATAATAGAAAAACACGATCATTTAAGATAATGTCAGATACGGAAAGCAACCAACAACATTGTCTTATGTAAGAAGTAGTGACAGAAGCGATTAAAAATTACAATACAATCTTGTGAAATAATTGATACAATGGAAAAGAACAATAGTGTCACACAAGTAGCAATAAAAAACTACGGAAAGTTACAAATAAACTTAGACAATGGAAAAACACGATCATTTAAGATAGTGTCAGATGTACGGAAAGATACCAACATCGCAATACAATGCTAGAGGACAATGGAAAAGCACCATTCGTAATGATTATGCCACACCAGTACCAATAAAAAACTACGGAAAGTTACAAATAAACTTAGATGGACAATGGAAAAACACAATCATTTAGATTTATAGTGTAAGATCAACGGAAAGCTACCAACACTGCAATACAAACCTAGAGGACAATAGGAAAGCACCATTTGTAAGAATTATGTCACACCAATACGGAAAGTTACAATGGAAAAACACAATCATTTAGATAGTGTCAGATCAACAGAAATCTACCAACACAGCATTAGAAACCTAGAGAGGACAATGGAAAAACACGATCAAATTGAAAGTGTCAGATGTGCCGTGCTGATTGCGGTTTGACAGCGATATATGAGTAAATGAACAATATTGAGATTTACGGTTGGATAGACCTACGATGCCAATATGTCAGAGTGTCAATCGGTCAATGGTTGGTCATTCAGTGGTCAATGATCGGTCATTGAGAGGGCAGTATGGGACAGATTAAGGCACAATTAAGGCACGATTAAGGCACACAAAAGATTCTCGGTTGATGGCAGTTAGGGAACATTAGTAGCGATTCGAATCACAAAAGTTAGCGACAAGTTAATATGATCACGCTACATTAAAGAAGGCTATGTATAGAGCAGTGTGAGAAATTGATAAGGAAGTATGGTTGACAAAAACTTTGGAGACTGTTGCAGAAAGGGTGCCGGTTCCACGAGAGAATAATTAATAGCTTTCAAGAAGTCGGGAAATCTTCGCAAGCAGGAAACATATTTCTTGGTTCATTGTGTGCAAATGAGACATTATTGATACTTTAATTTGATTAAGTTGGTTCCAAAATTGGCAACTTAATGAGTTATTTGAATTTATAGGCAATTTGGGTACATCGAGAACGTGCTGGAGTTACTCAGTTACTCGATGTGAGCTTCTGGAAACCTTTACACCTGGCCGGTGAGTAGAAATTACTTTCTTCTTTGCGAATTATGCCGTGTGTAAAAATAAATCTTAAGGTATGAAGACATGGTTCCCATTCCATGGGGTGGAGGGCTTTGGACAAGCTTTCCTTATCAGAGCATTTATGCTATGATACGTAATGTGCGCACAAATCTGGTTTAGAAGTGCAGTCTTTCAAACTAAAATGGTATGTGCTATACAAGATTCTGTCTGTGATAGTAGCACCCGTAGTGGATCGTCATTTTCTGTGTCAACCACTTTAACTAATTTTTAGTGGTGCCACGCTTCTAAAACGCTTAAAATACACTAACGCTGTAGTTTATCATATTTTTTCTAGTGTCTGGGGTGAAACCTCCAAGACAGCCTTTTTAGGGACAAAATGATAGTGTCGTGTCTGGATTCACAAAAAGACAGCGCTATTTTTATGGCACATAGAGTCTAGCCACCAAAACTTCAAACGTACCCCAAACAATGTATGAAATTTATTACCTTATTCTTCTAAATCTCCCCCTAAGGTGATCATGAAAAATTTAAACATACAATACATACATCTTCCAACACGCGATGATGACAAAACTGTCTACCATTTAACTAATTCTGGACAAGACCCCGAACAATGTAGACTACAGTACATAGGTACTTATCCTTCCAAATATACACGCGAAACATACATTAAATTCTAACATGCATTAGATCACAATGATCGTGAGATCTATATCTGGTAAAGCCGACTTCAAACATTCCCCAAACAAAGCGCGTACATCCTTATCACATCAAATCACTCTGTACTACACACATAAAACTCGCTTATCTCTGAATTCAGAACATGGAATAGATCCTGAGATTATATATCTGATAATGAACACATCGAGCAGGTGAAGAGCGAGCAGACAAAACTGCTTACCTCCCCTTGGCAATCGCTGGACAGAGGGACCCTCGGTGGACAATAGACTTCACCACAGGCAACGATTGAGATAGGTAACATGGAACAGTTCACGTGAGATGACAGAACACGATAGGTCTAATTTTATTAATTTGAGATGGTTTGTGATTGATGTAATGTGTTTATGGCCCCTGGCTAATATACATTACATTGGCTACACTGCGACTGTACAATTCCCTGATTAAATCCATACCGCATACAAAATAAAATTTGGACTAATTTATGAGGGCAAGAGACATGGCATCGTGTATGTACATTGTTCATTCCTCTCGAAACAGAATTCACACTCAAGTGACTCACCACAAACGTAGGCTAGGCTACTTAATCTTGCGATTTGTAAATTTGTCAAGTTTACAAGAGATTTGCAGTCATCACTCATCAAAGACAGCGGTTTTCCACTTTTCCCACAAACAATAAAAGCAAAGTCAAACTTGGGTGGGATACAGCAAACAGATCTTGAGATACACTGGATTAGTCCACTTTAAAGATAATCAGTGATCTCAATCATCTCACAAACAATGGGTGCAAATCTGACAAAATCCTCAAACCTATACACATTACACATAGCATATACCGCCCAAATATCTTCAAAAATAAATAAATCTTCACACAAATAACCCTTCAAAGTTCAAACAGTAGTAAACAACGTACGTAATCCCAAGATTTGTAAGAGATAACCAGCCAGCAGGTGGGCGGTCATCGTCGACGAAGATGTTGTTGTTGGAGATAACCCGGGTACATACAGCACATAAACGATATTCAATGGTAATGGGTTTTAACGGCACCGCAGATTTAAGAAGTGAATTCAGTCATTAGCTTACTTGCAGATGACTTCTCCCCAAATATGATATGGTCCGAACGAATTAATAACGGGCCACGGCCACCTCTCATACGTTCTGCAATCTGCATACCCCGAACCCAGCACGTCAATACCACCAGGAGCAGACCTTCCGTGTAAGCACTGGGTCAGGCTGAACCGCTTCCACTCCAGCAGAGGCCGCGTTGCTGCTACACTTGAACGATGGAGAATTCAGGAGTCTGCAAGATGCGCCTGCAGCAACTCTACACAAACAATGACACACATCACGACAGACTGTGAACTCTACAAGGCCCCTCACAGGCTCACAACTTTGCTGGTCTTCGCCACCCAGACGCAGAAACACTTACCTGGCTCAGAGATAGAACTCTGACTTGCATACGATTATATATACTGTGTTAGGTAGAAGTGGATGCATCAGTAGGCCCGTTACAATATTGCACAACCTTACTCCCCACCCAGCCAATTCATACTCCATCTAAGGAGAATGCATGATCTGTGCCTACTTCTACATTTGGATCAGCAGTCAGTTATGTGATGCCTTGCCTAAGGACACCATGAACAACACAGTACACAATGAATGCAGACAAAGTACGATTTTTAGTCCCGGTCCAAGAATAGAACCTGTGACTACCCGTACTAGAGTCCAACATCCTGCAGTTGAACAAAAGGTATATTTAATTTTGGGAATTTTTAATTAGGTCATTAAAATATACGTTCTTTTTGGTACCAATTCTTTAAATAGAAGCAAAATCAAGTTCAAAGCTATAATTTATAATTGGATACCAGTACCGGAAAAGTCGTATCCTTTGTCGTGATTTTTAAATGGCCCTTAGTGTGGGAAAGTGTTTCTGAATTCACTA